>SJYV01048073.1:997306-1018840 GCA_006410875.1 Neotragus pygmaeus | reverse complement strand
GGGAGTTGGTGATGGACAGGGAGGCCTGGCGTGCTGCAATTCATGGGGTCGCAAAGAGTCGGACACGACTGAGCAACTGAACTGAACTGAACCCCAAAGGTAGGTTTTGTTACACTCTCCATTTTCCAAAGGAGCAGCTGAGACATAAACTCTCACATTTCGTGAGGAGAAGAACCAGCCCTACCTGCCTCCTGAGCCCAAGTATGGAACCATATTGCTGTATGTCAGCATCCACTGCAGGACATTAACAGCCGGGAATGAAATAAACCAAGATGCTGAAGATTACTAAAACAACATCTGTAAGTCAGAATTCACATTACTCTTTTCCATTTATGTTTATTTTTCTCAGAATATATTTTCCCACAGTAAATTAAATAAGATAGGATGAAGTAATGAGAAAAAAAAAAAAAACGAAACAATGGAGATGGAGCTAAAGTCAGTAAACCTACCCTTAACACCAGTTCTGCCACTAACTGGTTTATGTGGCTTCGCACAAGTCTTTAAATATCTATTCCAAGATTTAAGAAAAAAAAAAAGATCTAACCACTTTACATAAAACTCATGAGACTTTTAGGGAATCATATCAATAGTACTGTTAGTCACCAAAACACATGTGAAAATTATTATTAAAGGAATAACTGTAAATAATAGACATGCTTTATTATATGATCCTAAACTAGCTTTTAAAAAACCTATTCTAGGACAGTTTAAAAATGGCTTCCTTTGTTTCGGGGAACTTTTCCTAAAGGTAACACTAAAATTGTCACTACTTCCTGCATGACTCTCCATTACTCTGCAACTTCCTGAAGATGAACCACATTAAATAAACTCTAGAGAGGCCAGAGTTAGAAGATACAGCACTTAGCAAACACTATTTAAGTTGATTCAGCTTATAGGATAGATGCTTTGCCTTTTATTTTTCAGAAAAATAAGAAGCTGAAATAAAAGCAATTATTTTTTATCTATCTATGTTGAGTAAAATCTAGTCTACAAGTGGAAATACACAACAGTAAGATTTGGTTGATAAGTGATCTTATGCTAGGCTTTCCACTAGAATTGTTCCTTCTTCCTTTTCACAGTAGGAAGTCAGGCTCTAGCAGTCACTTCATTCTGCTACCTGAAATCAAAGGTCACGGTGTTATTTTTAGGACAAGCTAAAAAGAAAACTCTTATTCTTAAATTTGCCAGTTGTATGCCCAAAGTTGAAATTACTTTTTCTTCCTATTCAGGATTTGCCTATATAAAAATATCTGCTAACACCTATATATGTAGAAATTTATAACAATTTAGGGTAGCTGTGCCTTAAATAAGTCAACCCAGTAAAATGCGTAAATTAGTTTTTCAACTCTCTTCTTTGGGATTAGGGAGTGGAGGTGGAAATTTTATCTTTGCATTTGTTTTTAAATTAATGGCTAATCATAAGCATCAAGAATTAGTCCAGAAATTATGAGTATGAAATTTTAAAACTACCAATTTTCAGTTGGGTTCACTTTTGATTTAATGTCCTAGGTCTTTTTTAAACTTATTTTTTCCTTTTGAACATTTTATTTTGTTTTAGGGTATCAGAGGATGAGATGGTTGGATAGCATCACTGACTCAATGGATATGAACTTGGGCAAACTCCAGGAGATAATGAGGGACAGGCAGGCCTGACATGCTGCAGTCTGTGAGGTCTCGAAGAGTAGGACACGATTTAGTGACTGAACAGCAACAATAATCAATTAACAATGTTGTGATAGTTTCCGGTGAACAGCAAAAGAACTCAGCCATACATACACATGTATCCATTCTCCCCAACAACCCCCTTCCAACCAGGCTGCCACATAACCTTCAGCAGAGGTCCATGTTCTGTATTATATAGGTCCTTGTTGGCTATCCATTTTGAATACAGCAGTGTGTGAATACATTCATGAAACACTGACTCTATATTGTTTTACCATTCACCTTCTAAGTCAATTGTTTCTCTTGCTTGAATAACAACAATCACCACCTTCAGAGCTTTCAGACTCTAATTGGTAATGCTCTCAATGAAAATGACTTCACTACTTTCATCCATATGTAAACACACCACATAAAAGACAAGTTCTTGGACTTCCCTGGTAGAGTAGTGGATAGAAGTTCTCCTGCCAATTCAGGGGACACAGCTTCCATCCCTGCTCTGGGAAGATTCCACATGCCGCATAGCAGCTAAGCCTGTGTGCCACAACTACTGAGCCTGCGCTCTAGAGTCTGCAAGCTGCAACCACTGAGCTGGAGTGCCTAGAGCCAGTGCTTCACAACAACAGAAGCCACAGTGAAAGGCCTGTGAACCACAACGAAGAGTAACCACCTCTCGCTGCAACTAGAGAAAGCCTGTGAGCAGCAGTGACGACCCAGCACAGCCAAAAAGACCAAAAGATTTGTTAGAAATAATATAATTCAAAAGGAAATAAAGGACATTTGGAATTAAAAAAGAGACAAAAATCTTGACCCAAATAATGCCAAGAATTCAAGAGTAGGATGTGGCTTTGAGTTTATGCATAATTCCTGAAATTGTCACTCCTGATACTTTGGAGTGAAGGGAAAAGAAAGCTGATAAGGTTGGCTTATTGGGTCTGTAATCTCCTGCTTTAATATCCAACTGCTTTCCATCCTTTGTGACTATTTGTGAAAATTCCAGGAGTTATATAGAGTGGGAAATTGTTCCACAGATTAATTATTGAAAAGGAATGCTCTATCCTCATGCCTTTGGGATGAGCAGTGGGTCCAAACAAGCTAAACTCAGTTCAAGTCATCTCATACTTACTAATATGCAAAGTAGCCTGTGAAGGATATGGAGAAAATTAAAACAAGCACAAGCTGAGCCTAAGGCATTTTTAGGAAAAATAATACATTTCAGCAAATCTCATGAGACACAAATCCACTTGTGCTAAGCCTTCTCCCTCATTTTGCAATTGTTTCAACTTCTCTTCCAAATAGTGTTCTGAGGATGAAATGACATCATTGCCTTCACCCAATCCAAGACTTGTGAGTTGTCTCTAACCTCCAAACACGTAAAGGCACATGTCTGATTATAAAGTAAACTTTACCTTACATATAGATTCTATTTTTTCTCAAAAAGTTCTGGTGGGGACTGAAAGCTCACAATCAAATAAATAAGGACATACTAGTGGATTCCATTTTATTTGTTACAAACAACATTGTTAAGTTTTAGAAAAATATTTTAAATCTTATCAGTCTATACTTCCAACCTAAAGATAATAATTGTTACTTATTTGATTGGAGAGTGTCAAAAAGAAATTTCAAGTGTTATTTAATTTGGTTATTTAAAGAGACAGTCATTTTATTTAAACATTGAATAAATATCACCCTTTCATTAACAGTTAAGGGCTTCCCTAGTGGCTCAGTTGGTAAAGAATCTGCCTGCAATGCAGGGGATCTGGGTTCGATCCCTGGGTTGGGAAGATCTCCTAGAGAAGGAAATGGCAACCCACTCCAGTGTTCTTGCCTGGAGAATTCCATAGACAGAGGAGCCAGGCAGGCTACAGTCCATGGGATTGCAGTCACACACGACTGAGAGACTTTCACTTTTCTTTAACAATTAGGCTTCCCAGGTAGTGCTAGTGGTAAAGAATCCACCTGCCAATGCAGGAGACCCAAGAGACGTGGTTTTAATCCCTGGACTGGGATGATCCTCTGGAGCAGGAAATGGCACCCCATTTCAGTATTCTTGCTGGAAAATTCCAGGGGCAGAGAAGCTTGGCAGACTACTGTCCATGGGACTACAGTCCATTGGATACAACTTAGTGATTAAACAACAAACAGCTCAAGATATATTGAAATGTACATTTCATGTTTTACACAATTTTTGATGAATATACTAAAAGAATCTGACACAACTGAGCGACTGAGCACTTTCATTAACAATTATGTTTTAATTATTAGACACACAGTAAGTTTGTCACAATAAAAATGTGAATAGTTTATTAATGGTTATGTACATTTCATCATATGACATGAATAGTTTATTAATGGTTATAATATGATATGAATAGTTTATTAATGGTTATGTACATTTCATCATATAGCTTATATCAAATTTCTGTGTTTGTAATTATTCCTTCTTATTAATGCATACTTCGTCTCCAAACTGTTATAATCGGCAATTTTTTTCAATTTTCCTAACGCAATACTTAAAACTCAAATTACCAAAGTCATATATCTGACAATATCACCATTAAAGATTATATTTTTTTATAAACATTTACTCAACAAACTTCCCTCAAGTGATACCTATAAACAAGGTATTAGGCTTGGCACTAGGGACCAAGAGGTGAACGACTCAATTCTGCTCTTGTGGATCCCTATCCGGTAACAGACACAAACAAATTACCATATAATTAGAAAATGGTTATGAAAGGATAAGCACCTCCCTCAGTCTGGAATGCTAAACAAAGTGACAAGACAGTTAAGAGTTGAAGGATCAGTAAGAGTTGGACAGCCTGTTTAGTCGCTAAGTCACGTCCAACTCTTTGCAACCCCATAGACTGTAACCAGCCAGTCTCCTCTGTCCATGAATTTTCCAGGCAACAATACTGGAGTCTGATGCCATTTACTTCTCCAAGAGATCTTCCCAACCCAGGGATCAAACCCACATCTCCTGCATTAGCAGGCAGATTCCTTACCACTGATCCACCAGGGAAGGCATAAAATCACCATCAGACTAATAGTCCTTAGTACAGTTCCTGTGAATGTACCCCCATGACTGAATGGCTGAATGAATGAAAGAATGCGTGAGACAGTTTGACCAAGTGATATTGGCTTCAGTCATACTTGTTTCTCAATAATATAAACATTTTCAATACTTTATAGTTAGTCCACTGCATGCAAAATACCATAGAGGAGTCATGGAGAATGAAAAAAAAAAGAAGAAATACAATCTCTGCTCTCAGGAAAGATGTATTAATTCAACAAATGTTTGTTGTGTTTTCTGTTTTTCCATATTCCTGGTGCTTTGCAGGCTATAGACAGAAAAAATAATAGATACTACTTAAGGCCAGAGCTGCTTGCAATGCAGGAGACCTGGGTTTGATTCCTGGGTTGGGAAGATCCCCTGGAAAAGGGAATAGCAAACCACCCCAATATTCTCGCCTGGAGAATCCCATGGACAGAAGAGCCTGATGGGCTACAGTCTGTGGGGTCGCAGAGTCAGATACATCTGAGCAACTAACACTAAATACTAAGGCCAGAGGAGAAACAGAAGTTTAACAATAATTTCAGCATTACTAACTCTGACTTTTGAGACTCTCTTAATCATTCCTTATAAATTTCAAGTGTATTCTTATTAACATTTTCTAAGCTCTGAAAATTATTATATATATATATATACACACACACATATATATATGCCTCAAGACAGTAAAGTGTCTGACTGTAATGCAGAAGACCTGGGTTTAATCTCTAGGTTGGGAAGATCCTCTGAAGAAAGGAATGGCAACCCACTCCAGTATTCTTGCCTGGAGAATTCCATGAACAGAGGAGCCTGATGGGCTACAATCCATGGCATTGCCATATGTGTTCTAAAGACCAGAGGACTAAAAGACTAAAACTAAAACTGAAGTATTTAACATTAGAGTAAAAGAAAAACATTAGGATTGCAGTCCCTACACTGTAGTTTCTTCCTTAATACTTCTATTTCATTCCTGTGAGTTAAGGTCCAAACAGCCCACCTATTCTCTTCCATATATGTCACAACATTCGCAAAGTCAACTGATTTCACCATTGTTCATTGGAAGGACTGATGCCAAAGCTGAAACTCCAATACTTTGGCCACCTCATGTGAAGAGTTGACTCATTAGAAAAGACTCTGATGCTGGGAGGGATTGGAGGCAAGAGAAGAAGGGGACGACAGAGGATGAGATGGCTGGATGGTATCACCAACTCAATGGACATGAGTTTGAGTGAACTCTGAGAGTTGGTGATGGACAGGGAGGCCTGGCGTGCTGCAATTCATGGGGTCGCAAAGAGTCGGACATGACTGAGCGACTGAACTGAACTGGACTGAACTGAAGGTCTGGAAAGCCCTTGCTGTTTCTCTTGTCCTCATCTTTTAACCCAGCTTGTAGTCATTAAACAGTCACATGGGGTTTTCCACATTGGTTACTTTTCCTTCCTCTTCACTTACAGAACACTTAATGCTATATCCATTCATGACCACTTAATGACTCAGTACCAACTGACTGACACTTGAGAAAAAGCTCTCAAGCCTCATAGCATGCAGTTCTATCATAATCTATACCTCAAAGTTCTTCAAAAGTTCTAATAAACTTTGGGGTCATGAAAGATTACATCACACCAATCCTCCAGAATTTTCAGTGTCATGTGGTTCCCATGTCAGAAAACAGTATCATTGGTTTAACACTTATAACCTGCTTCTGCAAATAGATGATGACCTCTTCATGAGCAAAACCTAGATATCTTTTAATACCCCACTGTGTTTGAAACAGAATTCCCTGGTCGCTCAGACGGTAAAGCATCTGTCTACCATCCGGGAGACCTGGGTTCGATCCTTGGGTCGGGTCAGAAATATATCAAATGCTCAAAATATTTGTGAATTACTTATTTCATTGCAAGGGAAATAACAAATGTCTATCTGTTTAATTTAGAGCATTTGAATAAATTTACTAGCCTGGAAGAATTTTCCACTAAGTTCTTCTTATGCCTAAGGTTAGGCAATTTTGACAGCTGCATGAATTGTCAGCAATACATCAACCAGCAACTTTTCTTATATTCCTCATATCCAATTTTCTAGAGAATTTTTTACTTCAATAAATTATGGCTTGAATGAAATAAGCACTGTATTCCCTAGTGTTCTGAAAACCATAAGTTTACCAGATATGAATACATAAGCCTCAGATATTTTATTTATATGATCAATAAATAATTGATAGAAATAAGCTATATAAATATAATATAAATCACCACAGTTCCTAATATCTTAGTAAATTTGCAGTTTTAGCTAAACACAGAATATTTATAGAATATTTTAAAGCTCAAACCAGTTCTCAAACTTTATATAAGGAATTCATTGAATGGTAGATTTGTTTGTACTTGATGCTATGTGAGAGGTTATTCACAAATACTCAGAAATCAACTTCCAAGAAATACTTTAAATTACCTCAACACTTTTTTTAAAAAGTAGCAAGTTTCCAGTAAGCTTCCCTATGATCTTTGATATCTTTAAACCAAAGGAATTTCTATACCTTTACCTGTCCAAAATTTTAGAACTTTTAGAAAGGCTTTGCCCCAAAACACCATTTCATACTATCATTTTCTATGTATTCCGTTATGTTATTTTAAAAAGGGGCAGCCTGGAAAGCATTGTTATAGCCTAGTACTACGATAGAATTGGAAAACATTATAAGTAATTACTTTAGAAAATATAAATGTGAAAGTAAAACAATTATCTTTCTCACACTGGCAAAGTTTGTTTCAGCCAGGACATTTTGGAGTGTGATACCTGAAACCCAATTCATTCTCTTGGCAAAACTCTGTTAGCCTTTGCCCTGGTTAATTTTGTACTCCAAGGCAAAACTTGCATGTCACTCCAGGTATCTCTTGACTTTCGGCTTTTGCATTCCAGTCCCCTTTGATGAAAAAGACATATTTTGGGGGGCTAGTTCTAGGTCTTGTAGGTCTTCATACAACCATTCAACTTCAGCTTCTACGGCATTTTTAGTGGTTGGGGCATAGACTTGGATTACTGCAATAATGAGTGGTTTGCCTTGAAAACAGAGATCATTCTGTCACTTTTGAGACTGTACCCAAGTACTGTATTTCAGACTCTTTTGTTGACTCTGAAGGCTACTCCATTTCTTCTAAGGGATTCTTGCCCATAATAGCAGATATAATGGTCATCTGAATTAAATTTGCCCATTCTGGTCCATTCTACTTCACTGATTCCCAAAATGTCAATGTTCATTCTTGCCATCTCTTGTTTGACTGCTTCCAATTTACTTTGATTAATGGACCTAACATTCCAGGTTCCCATGCAATACTATTCTTTACAGCATCGGACTATACTTCCATCACCAGTCACATCCACAACTGGGTGTTATTTTCACTTAGGCCAAAGCCTTTGACTGTGTGCATCACAACAAACTGTGGAAAACTCTTAAAGAGATGGGAATACCAGACCATCTTACCTGTCTCCTGAGAAATCTGTATGCAGGTAAAGAAGCAACAGTTAGAACCAGACATGAAACAACCGACTGGTTCCAAATTGGGGAAGGAGTACGTCAAGGCTGTATACTGTCACCCTGTTTATTCAACTTACATGCAGACTACATCAATGTGAAATGCCAGGCTGGATGAAGCACAAGCTGGAATCAAGATTGTCAGGAGAAATATCAGATACACAGATGACACTACCTTTACGGCAAAAAGCAGAGGAACTAAAGAGCCTCTTAATGAAAAGTGAAAGAGGAGAGTGAAAAAATCGGCTTAAAACTCAACATTCCAAAAACTGAGATCATCCGGTCCCATCATTTCATGGCAAATAGATGGGGAAACAGTGGACACCATGACAAACTTCATTTTCTTGGGCTCCAAAATGACTGTAGATGGCTACTGCAGCCATGAAATTAAAAGCAACTTGCTCCTTGGAAGAAAAGCTATGACAAACCTCCACAGCATATTAAAAAGCAGAGACATTACTCTGCCAACAAAGGTCCATCTAGACAAGGCTATAGTTTTTCCAGTAGTCATGTATGGATGTGAGAGTTGGGCATGTAAAGAAATCTGAGTGCTGAAGAATTGATGCTTTTGAAGTGTGGTGTTGGAGAAAACTCTTGAGTATCCCTTGGACTGCAAGGAAATCAAACCAGTCAGTCCTACAGGAAATCAATCCTGAATATTCATTAGAAGGACTGATGCTGAAGCTGAAACTCAAATACTCTGGCCAATCTGATGTGAAGAGCCAACTCACTGGAAAAGACCCTGATGCTAGGAAAGATTGAAGGCGGGAGGAGAAGGGAACAACAGAGGATGAGATGGTTGGATGGTATCACCAGCTCAGTGGACATGAATTTGAGCAAAGTCTGGAAGATGAAGGATAGGGAAGGATAGGGAAGCCTGGTGTGCTGCAGTCCATGAGGTCACAGGAGCCAGACCTGATGGAGCAACTGAACTGAACTGAACTTATATGCAACCCATTTAAAAAAAGGAGAGCTACACATACTGGCTCATGAAACTGACAAAATTGATTAAGTACCAAGAACTTGCGTTTTCTCTGCATCTCTGGGCTGCATTTTGCTAGAATTTCACATATTCATCTCCCAGCATCTACAGGTGCTCTTTTGATGATCCTAAAATGTCTACGGCATCCCCAAACCTCACATCCTCATGATCTTCCCCTTTCTTCCAATGCTTACTCAGGTAGCCTATCCTGATAACCTGGGATTGAAAGTTATATCCATATATCTTATTTCTAATGTGTGGTTTCCATTAGACAGTAAAATAAGCTTAGAGATTGAAAGGCTTCTTAGATCTAATTTCTGTGTGTGTGTGTGTGTGTGTGTGTGTGTGTGTGTGTGTGAGTAGGTTTTTCCGCATTAAAAAACAATTCAGATTGCACAATTAAGGGCTCAATCTCATAAGACTGTCCTCCACTTCAGAAGTCAGTTGCAAGCCCAGGCTCTTACCAGTGCTTCTGACTGACTGGTTAGAAATTAAAGGTTTTCACAACCCCCTCCCTGCTTTCTATTAATTTACTTGAACAGCTCACAGAACTCGAAAAAACATTTTACTTAACAGCCAGATGGAAGAGATGCATATGGCAAGGTAGGTGGAAAAGGTGTTGAGGCCCATGCCTTCTCCAGCCACACCAGGCTCCTAAACTGCCATGTGGTCACCAACCCAGAAACTTCCTGAACCCTGTCCTTTTGTACTTTTATGGAGGCTTCATCACATAGGCATGGCTGATTAAATCATCAGCCATTGGCGACAGATTGAACCTCTTGAAGTTCCCCAGAGGTCTGGTATGGTGGGGGTGGGAAGAGGGGGAAAGGAGGTTCAACCCTCTAATCTCAAGGCTGGTGCCAATGGCAATCCTTAAGTGCTTCCAAAGGTTACCTCATTCATATAAAGGTGTCATAAAAGACACCTTTATCACTCCCAATACTTAGGAAATTTCAAGTGTTCTGAAAGCTGTGAGCCAGAAATGGTGCAAAGACCAAGTATACATATATCACTGAAAGACCATTATATATTTCTTATATATAATCATAGTATCACTGAGGCCAAAATCAATATTTTAAAAAAATGAAATAGAACTGATTTTAAGGTACCAAAAGTATCATATATGGTAACAATAAACACTGTTTCTATAAGTTTTTCATTTCACTAAATGTATGTGTATGCGTGAATGTATATGTACTAGCTCAAAAAAACAAGCTCCTAATACAGTTGAAGGTTTGTGTTTGGTGTAAACACATTTTACAGCTCCTCCAGGTGCTGTATAAGCAAGATGAGTATGTAATAAGGCCATGATTAGCATAATGAAACTAAATTACTGGAACAAAACATGAAATGAAAAACAGGGCAGGGGTGATGGATATTGAGAAATAAGAATGGGAAAGATAGGAACCAGACAAAGGAATTTATTTTGAAGGCAATGAAAACCATGTGAAAGTTTTAAGCCAGTAAGTAAATGCTTTGCAGTACTTCTGGTAGCTTTGGAAGGAGCAAATTGGAAAGGGCAAATAAGGTAGGTCAAAAAATAATAACAAAAAGACTAATACAGGGATTCAGACAAAAGATGCTAATGGCACAATATACTGGGAAAATATCATGAGAAGGTAGAGTCCATAGAGCTTTGGGGCTGACTAGACATAGGACGTGAAAGAGAAAAAGGAATATCAAACAGCGTACAGGCATCAATATGGAGTGACGTTGGTTCCCATCACTAAGAGTGGGAAAATTAAAGGGAGTAGATTTGGGGGTGGCTTTGAGTACTTTAAGGTCTGTGTAGGACATTCAGATTAATGTCTTGTGCACAGCAAGAACGTTTCTGGTCAAGATCCAGAGAGCAGGGAACGATCTACATGAGGCAGTGGAAGAACATGTAATTAAGAAGAGGACCAGGGACAAAAAGACTATAGGGCCTCTGTGGTAGGGTGAAATGAGACTTCAAAGGCAGACTAAAGGAAATGGTCGAAGAGATGGAGAGGGGATGAGACTCAACTACAAAACCCAAGAGAAATCAAGGTATATATAAGGACTGAAAACAATCCACTAGATTTGGCAATGAATAGGTGGCAAATCCCTGTGCTAAAATCAGAAACCTTATTACAATGGGTTGTATGGTAAATATTTGGAGACAGTAAACACAGTGTGCGTGTGTGTCTGTCATTGTGTGCCACACGTGTACGTGTGTTTTAGGAGCTGCAGAGTATTAAAACACACTCTATAGAAGGATGTGCAGGACAAAGCGTGGGTTGTTTTGTTTGGCTGGCTTCAAAGAAACAGGCAACAAGAACTTGCAAGTGTCTTCCAGTGGATATTGGAGTAAACCCACGATGTTTACAGGACTTAGGGCTCAGTGGAAGAGCAGGAGCCAGGTACAAAGCCCCCAACAAATCAGAAAATCTGTGAGTGTGCTGCAAAGACACACAAGAAGATACTTCATAAGAATAAGCATCTTTAGGACGGGGTTTGTTAGAACACTGCACCACTTTGGAGACGAGGGAAAGGCAGGCAGTATGGGGAAGGTGTTCTCATCTGTGCATATCAGGATCCTGAAGGCAGGCTCTGGGGGAAAGCTGAGAGAGAAAAAGAAGGCTGACCAACCACCTGCCGAGATGACTACTTTACAGCAGGAAAGAGTCACATGGTACCATCACCAATCTACTCAATCTTTAGGTTTCTCTATTCAGCTTCCCTAATACTTTCGTTGTGCTTCACTTTCTCCCAAGAGGCAGATGAAATACCACAACGTTTACTATTAGCATGATAAAATTAGGTCACCTCTTTTATGGCCATTAAATGCAACTGCATCATCTGAAGGGATATTTCATTTTCCACTTGCACAGTTCTATGAAATTTTCTTTTCTAGCAATTGAATTCTATAAAGTTAAATTTTCCCATATGTACAGAGGGGACTCAGTACCATTCATGATGTGAGGCCGTGTTATATTATTGTAGCCAAGCCATTCTCATCCTCATCTTATATATATATATTGGACTTTCTTTCTCTTTTTTCCTCTCTTTCATTTCATGATTTTAACAGCAAAAACTAGAAACTTAAATTTTCTTCCCTGTCCTACAGTGTCAATATCGCCCATGTGGATACACAGACACACACAGACACACAGACACACACACACACACACACACACATCTCCTGTCCCACAAAGACATTTTCCAGGCATTGTTTTTGCAACTAAATCCAAGATGGAACAGCAGCCTCGTTTATTATTTTAGCATAAACACTTTTACTTTCTCATGGATATTAATATAATCTGCTTAGATGTTGTCAATATGCACATTCAATAATAACTGGTATCAAATTCCTTAGTTGTATTCTTTGCTTCTTTCAAGAACTTATACTTCTCCCCTGCCGCCTCCCCGCCCCATGGCACTTTGATGACAAAAAAGAAAAGAAAGGGATCCTAAGGACAGAATCACAAGTCATAAATCATTCACAAGTGACATAACAATGGTATGTGTTTTGCTGGAAAAGGGCTGTCAACAGAAACTGTTAGCACATTCTTTTCTTTCCATGCAATATGCAGATCGTATGACCCCAAAACCTACTGGGCTAAGGGACTAATATTTGGCCAATGTGCTAATGTAGAAAGTTAGATCTGAAAATATTTAGATATGAGCTAAAAGAAAAGTTTTATTTTCCTTTAATGAGCATTCATTGAGTGCTTATACTGTGACAAGCATTGTCCTTGGCACTTTACAAGATTTGGAAATTTCATTCCCTCAAACTGTCCCAATAATCTTATAAAGTAGGTATTAGTATATCTATAGGTGCCAACTGAGGCTCAGATAGGTTAGTTTGCATGATGTCACACATTTAATAAAACAGCTGATTAATGAAATAATAAATAAAAAGGAAAAAAGATATCTCCTGAAGCAGTCAAAAAAAGAAGTACTAAGTCTAGCAAATTCTATATTCACATCACTTCTGTATTACTTCTATCAACAGAACATTTGAAATCAAGATAACAAAAAGTCAGCCTAGTTAAATCCACAATGGTGGCTAATTTTAGGAACTGTTTTAAGCTAGAGAATTAACCTACTTAAAGTAATAAAATTTCATACCAAAATATCAAAATTATTCAAAGGCAGTGACTTCAGCTTTATATATATATTATTAGTATTAAAATCATCTACATTTATTTAATCTTCTAAATTGGACTGTTTGCCATTACTCTTTATAAAGATACATGCATGCGTGCCAAGTCGCTTCAATCATGTCTGAGTCTTTGTGACCCTGTGGACTGTGGCCCGCCAGGCTCCTCTATCCATGGGATTCTCCACACAAGAATACCGGAGTGGGTTTGCCATGCCCTCCTCCAGGGGATCTTCCCAACCCAGGAACAAAACCACATCTTTTAAGTCTCCTGCATTGACAGGCCGTTTCTTTACCACTAGCACCACCTGGGAAGCCTATAAAGATGTGTATCTTTCAGTAAACTACATTTTTAACTTTTCAAAAAAGAACTGTTGAAAATCATCTTTAATTAAATACAAATCAAGTTTACTTTGTAGGCTTTATTCTTGAGATCTTAAAATGTAAGCACCAAAGGTTTTTAAAACATGATCTACTGGTTTCTTTGGTTTTTTTCCCTTTGCTTACCTAAGCTCGTCTGAATACTAGGTAGGCTGCCTGAAATAACAGAACAGTAAAATTTCCCTACCTCCACCATTGCCATTAAAAAGGAGCCTAAGCAAGTGACCTTCAGCAGTGCTCTTCTAAAAGGATACCAGGTGATGCACTCTCAGTGCACTTGGTCACCCGCCCTCACACAGAGTGAGAAAGCCCCTAGTCCTTGGCAGTTGTTGTAGGCAGAAGTCTACAGATTGCCACTTCTACTCAATAGGAGGTCATTTTCCCTTCCTGGAAAGTTGTATGTGACGCATGAGCAATACAGGAATTTGGAGTTCCTGAGCCCCCTGTCAATTAAGACCAGGCTTCCGTGAGCAAGAAGAGAACACCGGAGAAGCGTAAGCAGTACCACCACGCTGTGGCAGCCCCTGGCTGGCAGCTCCTGCATAAGCTGGTCTGGTAAAATCTGCTGGCCTGGTGAGGAGAGGCCTGTGCAGATGGAGGGTTTTGTGCTCAGTTCTACCACAACAGCACCTGCCACAGTACCCAGCAGTGCCTCACCTCACTGCAAAGTGAAATGAGGTCACAGTCTCTGTGAAGATAGGCCGGAAGTTTGCCAGCCTACCTACAGAGTTGAAAGCAAGCAGTGGGAGTCTCGGGAGTCTGCCATATTTGGAAAGAGCTGGGTAAAACACATTGAGCAAGAAGAATCAACAGAGGGCAGTGGGAAATGACGAAGATACCACCAAAGATTCATTTGGATAAAATCAGCTTTCCTCATCTATACGTGAGAAACGGCTTAATAGCAAAATATTTCCAGACATGAGCAAGTTAAGTCTATGGTTACATGAAACTTGATCCTGCGGGTGTTAGCTTTCATACACACACATGGGTCAATAAGAAAATCCCCACATTACAAACCTGCCACTCCCAGACAACAACACTCTTAATCTCTGCCATGTGTGGTAATGACACAGATCTCATTCCATTGACAACATGAAACTCAAAAGGATTCGAACCATATCATTCCATAGAGAAAGCAGGGGAAAGCTGTAAGCCTGAAATGCACACTGGATTCAATATGAGGAAGATGAAGTTCATAAAATAAGCACTATGTTAATAACATGCTGAGACATACCTATTAAGTAACAATTGTGAAAATCAGTCTATGGTAGACACGGCTTTAGTGTTCATGGCCTGTCTGAGACTCTGTCATAGTATCTCTTCACATGGGTAGCTTATCAGGGAATGATGCAATTATTCAAGAAGTTTTTTTTTTTTTTTTTTTTCCCTGTGGTTGGTCCTAGTCTCAGCCTAAACAAGACAGCACTGAGTTAGAGACTGAACATTTTCAGTGTGGGCTGAAGCTGATGTCACAGTAGTACACACCCTGATATTAAGCCTCCCAGAGCATACCCATCATCTTGATTCATGTTTCCTTTTTTAGCTACATTCGTTTGTTAGTGGATAAGAAGCAACACATCTGCCTACACAGCAAAATCACAAAAATCTTAATTGTCCGGAAAAAAAATCTTTGTCTAAGCCCAAGAGTCTCTCCTAACACAGATCAGTAAACGTTATCTTTCTACTTCATGCTTATCTCAGCAACATAATGCTAACTCTGCTAATTATCCCACAGTGTTTTATATGCCTTCTAGGGTGTGTGCTTCAAGAGTTTTAAGAAGCTCTGAAATAACTATTTTAAGAACATGCACTGTTCAGAGATCCGTGTATATAAAAAGTGAAGAAAAGAAGCAGTGGAGTTTGCAAGAAGAGGTAGGGTATTCCCTTTAAAATTGAATTTAAATTCACATGTCCCTGCTCTACCTTTGCCCAAGCTTATGTAAAGTTACTCAGTCTTCTTGGGCCTCAATTTCCTCACCTACAAAATGGGAACAATATCCCTCACAGGGTTGTTATGAAGTTGAAGTGAGATCGTTTAGGTAAAAGGGCTTTTGTAAATTTAAAATTTCTACATAAACACAAGGCAATACAGTCATAGAGGGTATCCATTTCAGGCACACAGACAGAGCACTAAGAAGCATTCCTGTTAAATTGATCAGACAAAATTGTCATTGTGCATTCTAATGTCAAATTAAACAATGCATTAGTTCACATTTACTTCAAATCTGATGGTGTCAAGAGTTTAAATAGAGTGGCTTTTCTTCCTTTATGGTGTAAGCTCTGATCTAGCAGCTCTGATAACTTTGCAAAAAGTCTTATCCATCTGTCTAGGTTTTAAGATACAATTCCCATATGCACAGTTTTTTTAAAAGTCACACATAGGGGAATATTAGAAGCTCTTTGGACAATTTGAACAACTTAGTTTTCAATAGTCTAGAATGTACTGCCAGTTCCCATTTAATTTGAAAATATGCTTGTCATTCTCATGGTAGCACAGTTTGTATTATAAACTAAATGAAAGAAGAAAGTCAGCCCAAATATATGTAGAGTGTAAAATGTATGTGGCATGATGTTAAGCATAAAATATCATCTTGGCTTTCTGAGCAAGAAATAACCTAAAGAAAACATCATGGACACAGGAAATAATAAAATTTTAGTTGTGTCCTGAATATTTACATTTGATATTCTTACCTAAAAGTTCATTTGTTAAATGTCTCTACCAATTCTGAGCACCTAGGCTGAAAAATGAAGAAGTCAGATTTTCACACAGCTATAATACTCAGAAATCCCTGCAAAGATAAATGGTGTTATCAAGTCAAACTGTGATGGGACTTTTAAAAATCAAGGCTCAGCTGGACTTAGTCCTAAGAAGAGCAAGAGCCACTGAAAGAAAGAAGAGATGGGTACATTTAAAGTTGCCAGACATTATCTAAAAGTACTCTCATAAACATGGTCTCCTTAGGCTAAAAAGCTACAAGCAGGTGAGAAATTGAGTACTCAGAGATCAGGGCCATCTCTGAGCTCCCATGGAAGGTGTTGCAGATGTAGAAGTCACATCTCCAGGTTCCCAGCCAGTTCTTTTGTTGTTGTTGTTGTTGTTTAGTCACTCAGCAGTGTCTGTCTTTTTGTGACCTCATGCATGGACTGCAGCCTGCCAGGTTCCTCTGTCTATGGGATTTCCCAGGCAAGAATACTGAAGTGAGTTCCCATTTTCTGATCCAGGGAATCTTCCTAACCCAGAGATCCAACTTGAGTCTCCTGCTTGGCAGGCAGATTCTTTCTTTACCACTGAACCACCTGGGAAGCCTAGTCAGTTCTCTGAGTCCTACTTAAGGATTTTCAAAAAATATTCCAGGAAGCTCTGAAGTTTTGAGAAGGGGCCTCAGGCTTATCGATAAGAGGTGGGAGAACATTTCAAAGGATGAGCTGATGGCTCTGGCTTCATCTGCCCCCACCTTCCCGCTCCCCAGCAAAATCTCTAAGAACACATCCAAGTATATCCTACATTAGTCTTCTCAAAATATTTATCCTTTCACTTACTCCCATTCTCTGAAACAAATGATCTCATCTAAATTCTATCTTCCTCTTAAACCTATTGATTTCCTTTTCCCAAATCACATATTTGAAAAAATGGTTACCTCCATTCTTTTCATTCCTACTCACTTATCACTGTTAAGTATCTAGGAGACTCTACCTTAGGGCTATAAATACTCCAGGTTGCTATGGCAATACACTTGTGTTGCTAACCTATTAGGAAAAGTGTTAGACACATCTCCATGTAGAAGCATCTGTATTCTCCAGCACCATCTCAGACTAATGCAAGCAGACTACAAGCAACACAGGATTCTCATTCAAAGAACAGGATAAGTGAGACAAATAGCAAACTGAAGGAAACAGCATATTTTTTTAAAAATTCTTTACTTCCCTCACTCCTCTAACCCTCAACTTCATTTACCAGCAAGTAAATGAACAAGCAAACATAAAACACAGACCACATGGAACAGTCTTGACTACCTTCTGACAAATACCTTTGCATCAGAAAATAGCCTCAGAAAGTCAGAGAACTAATTATAAGGAGAGGAAAGCATGAAGGAAATGAATGTCATTTCAATAGTAAACATCCGTGCTTCTTTCCCACCTCTGAACTCCCAGGGAATACGCCCTCTCTTTAACCTTCATCTTAAGCAAATACAAGGAAATGCAAGCCAAGCCAGGGTCCCGAAAGATTTTAGGATAATATTTATTACTATTTTTTTAAAAGCCCCTGGCACACCTTTTTTTCTTTTCTTTCTTTCTTTTTTTGCTGGAATTCATTTACTTGATTGGATTTGAGGCATGTCAAGAAAAATCAGAAGCCCACTCCCAACCCACAACAAATCGCTCCCTGTCCAGATGTCCTTATACGGCCAGACTACCTATAAATCTGACAGCTCAATGTATGCATTGCGTACAGGTCTTGGCTCTGAGTCACATTCCCTGGAAGCTTTGATTTCCGCTTTGAGGGCTGGCACAGACTCCCGCTTGCTCTTATAAGAAAATGTCTATGACTGAAAGTTGAAGTGTGCAAGATTCCTTCTTTAAGTACACAAACACTCCAAGTCTGGCCACTTTCCTGTATTCCTGCCAGGTTTTCTCTATGTCTGATACCTGATAAGTAACTTATCTTTTTTTAGGGGGAAAAAAACAACAAAGACCGTAAGAGAAGGAATGTAATACATCCACAGCTGAACATCTTACAAGCCTTAACCAAACGACCTTCACAAAGGATGCCTGAGTAGACACACGCATACCTTATATAGCTCTGTAAATAGGACTCAGTGGCCATCTCGGTGAATTCCTCATTTTACCAGGAAAAAAAAAATGCTCTCTAAAAAGCATTGGTCAGATAAACACTTGCTTACAAGACAAAATTAGTGCATCTTAACCATTCTGCACACAAATTCAAAGAACTTTCTTCTTCCATTTCTGACCTGCTGTCAGTCAAAAGCGTTGGGATAAGTCAGAGCTGGAAGAAGTTGTAAGAAGCCACTATTTCCACTTTACCGCCCAGGCACACACAAACATTTGCTGAGTCATTTATAATAGTACAAGAATTCAGATTCCACAGCATGAGTGAAGGACAGAGTGTCAGCCTTTCCCTTTGAATTTCCTGACACCAGATGATCTGTATCACAATATAAACATACTTTTAAGTCTGTGAATGTCTTGGGTGTATTCACTCTCTCTCTCCCTCTCTCTCTGTCAGTTTCTTCATAATCTTTTGTTTTAAACCTTTCAAAAGAGTTTTGATCATAAAGCCCCAATCTAACCCTACATGCAGAGCATGTTTTTCTATTCTGAGATTCCATTTTCTGTGTATTTCAATATGCTGTCTTCTTTTAGCCAATATTAAAACCATCCAATTGGAGCTAACTATGGACTTCTGAGACTTCAAAAGACCACGTGAATTTTACAGTAAAACCAAATTCTTTTTATAATATGACCTGATAATGTTTTAACAGCACAGCAGAATAGGAATATACTTGTTATGTGCTTGTGGAAAAACAGGAAATCCAGAAAGATAAATAATATAAAGAACTAATTCTCTGAAAACTATAATCTAATTATACTTAAACCCCATGAAATAAAGTATTATTACCATCACTTTATAAGTGAAAACTTAAGAATATGACTACTACTTGTGACTTCCCTAAAATTTGTGAATGGCAGTTCCAAGAATACAACCCAGGTCACCCATCTGGAACACAGTCTAACAATTTAGCCCCTCCATGAATGAGTCTCCACTCTGCTGGACATGAAGCTGGTGGTGGTGGTGGCTCTTAGGACCTCTAGAGCATTCAAAAATCCCCAACTGGTTTTCCCAGCTCTCTCACCCTGCAAGCCACGAGAGCTCATGGCCTCAGCCGCAGGCCACCTTGGGTGAGGTCTCAGCTTCTCATCCCTACCCTTCCCCATCCACCACACCTTTCCAGCCATTAGTGGTAGATATAATTGGAGGTTTAGGTCTTGAAAGATTTCACTGTGGCTTCCCACATATTTTGGACTTTTAAAATCATCCACAGGGGAAGAAAAAATTGGGGACCGAGTTACCTTTAATACACATGCGGCTATTAACATAACTTGGAATGTTCCTTCTTTAAATAGGAACTTTTAAGGCCTCTTCTCTTTGAGGAATGCTTGGAAAGAACATTAAATAACAATGATGAAAATTCTTCCTCAGCTTCAGAGCCCCCATTGCTGGCTGGCCATTCATACTGTTGACATGCAACTACACTGTACAACATGTGGATTGCTTAACAAGGTAATTATGCACAGATGATGTGGTTTGTGCTGAAGTTAAAGTACTTATTTTTTTCTTGGCTCTTTTTCAACAGAATAAAATGAAACTTGAAAAAAATGAGGCCTGTTTAAACAGGCTATTTTCCAATTATAATCTATAATGTTCTGAAAGCTTGCTTTTGCATCTTAAACAGATAGGTTAATCTTCAACCTATACAAGAAATAATCAACGGCTAAAATGAATCTGCTCATGGTAACACCAGCATCAAACAATGTGACATTACAATAGGAAAAAATGGCATAGCCCTGGAATCATTGTCTTTCCATAAAATGGAAACTGGAGTTATCAACAAATAAGCGACTAAATTATATATTCTAAAAGGAAGCACGGTTAATTACCTGACTCCTTAGTGAAGCTAGATAGCAATATTAGGAAAGGGACATATGTTTAGATTTTGTTGGCCATATTTGACATCTGCACAGGAGCACAGGGAATAAAACCTGTTCCTGCCTTGATCTAATCTAACTCTATTAGGCTTCAGGCTCCTAGGGGAATAAGAAGTAACAATCACTATTCATAGATGTGTGGAGAGTCACTAAAATATATTTATTTACTGACACTCAGTTTACAACAAAATACAATGGTATACAGTGTTCTTGTTACATAATTGGATTTTTTTTATACTGCCAGACAAACCAAGACCAATTCATATTCAAAGATTATAGGTTTTAGTATAAGAAAAATCACTCATTTTTTAAAAACCCATGACTGTGTCTAAAACTCCCCAAGTAAACCCCAAGCTTCATGCTGGTCTCCTCCTGTAAGGTTTTCCTGTCTTCCCACCCCTTTTTACATCCCAGCACCCAGGGCTTCTACCTACCCAGCACAGAATCAGTTGTCCTGACATAACTACCAATCGATTTTTCCTGTAAATGTTGATGCCCAATCATCCCTTTTCCCTCTCTATGCCCCCAACACTAAAACTGCTACATATTAAGAGAACACAAAGAAAGAGTGTGGAAATCTCTCCAATAAAACTGCATCCATACTCAGACCCCTGGCTTTATTCTCTTTCTACTCTGGCCATGGGCACCCATGTTATTTCATGTGACAAATGATCAATTTCCTACATCCTCAACATATGGAATTCAGAGATTTGCAGGTATGCATCTGCTTATTGGGGATTTCAATGAACCCTTCTTGTGCCCTCTGAAGAGTTTCAAAGGCAGACAGCCTCTAAAACTAAAAAATCATTACCAAAAAATAAAAAGGAAACCCTTTCGAATTTTTCAGGAATCCTGCTATTAGCCTTTTCTCAGCTATCTCCTACAAAGGATTTATGTCAGTGGGTAGAACAGGAACAGCTATTAGAAACAGAAATGAGTGGTATTTTTTTTTAAGTGGTATAAAAATAATAATAAAATCACTGCCGATGTGTTTTTAAATGATATAAATCAGGAGTGGTGCGAAGAGGCAAGGGGGTAAAAATCCTATTTGGTGGCTGGAAATACTGAGCCTTTTTTTTTTTTTTTTT
>SJYV01048073.1:972388-996844 GCA_006410875.1 Neotragus pygmaeus | reverse complement strand
AACACCGGGGTCCCGGGGGGAGGACAGTCGATGACCTCGTCCCTCACACCCACCTTCCCGCTAAAATAACGCCGCTCGAATTGGGTCCCTTCCTCCCCTTCCGCAGTTGCCAGCCTTCCCCATGGAGCCCAGCTCCCATCCCCGATGCGCTTCCTGTTGGAGCCTCCGGAATGACGCTTGAACCTTGCATCCCCCCTTTTCCCTTCCTCTCCTTCAGCTAAGGATGGTGCCCCCTGCGTCTTCGGAGGAACTGTGTACCGGAGCGGAGAGTCTTTTCAAAGCAGCTGCAAATACCAGTGCACGTGTCTGGACGGGTCGGTGGGCTGCGTGCCCCTATGCAGCGTGGACATCCGCCTGCCCAGCCCCGACTGCCCCTTCCCGCGGAGGGTCAAGCTGCCCGGGAAATGCTGCGAGGAGTGGGTGTGTGATGAGCCCAAGGAGCACACCGTGGTCGGCCCTGCGCTCGCAGGTGAGCGGAGCCTCCAAGTCAGCCTCGTGATTCTCCCCCAGGGGCTGAGTCCTGACTTGGCCGAGGGCAAGGGGAAGTGTCTTAGCCTGGGGTCTCACCTTGTGTTTGTGTGCTCTGCTCTCATAGCTTACCGGCCGGAAGACACGTTTGGCCCAGACCCAACCATGATCCGAGCCAACTGCCTGGTCCAGACCACAGAGTGGAGTGCCTGTTCCAAGACCTGCGGAATGGGCATCTCCACCCGGGTTACCAATGACAACGCCTTCTGCAGGCTGGAGAAGCAGAGCCGCCTCTGCATGGTCAGGCCTTGCGAAGCTGACCTGGAGGAGAATATTAAGGTATGGTGTTCTGTTTCTATTGACCAGGGTCATGGAACAAGAGTGGACTGGCCTACAGCTAGGTCTCTTATCACCCCTGTTACAGAGGCCTGTTATCTCCAAAAATACCATTGAGCTGTTTTACTGGGATGAGACCTTCCCTAGTAGAAACCACCAGTTTTCCACTAGGAAATCCTTCACAGCCCTGTTTCATTCAAGACACCCCCAAAGAGGCCATGTCTATTTTTGGAAAACTGGCAAATGAGACTCAAACTTTCCCTCCTCAAAATATAAACAGAAGTTAGATGCCCGGGAGACTAGAGCACACAGAGGTTGAAGCAAGCCACACCCCTTGCAGAGTCATTGATTTTTCTCTCCTCCCTTGTCTTCCTCAGAAAGGCAAAAAGTGCATCCGGACCCCCAAAATTTCCAAGCCTATCAAGTTTGAGCTCTCTGGCTGCACCAGCGTGAAGACATACCGAGCTAAATTCTGCGGAGTGTGCACAGACGGGCGGTGCTGCACCCCCCACAGAACCACCACCCTTCCCGTGGAATTCAAGTGTCCTGATGGGGAAGTCATGAAGAAGAGCATGATGTTCATCAAGACCTGTGCCTGCCATTACAACTGCCCCGGAGACAATGACATCTTCGAGTCACTGTACTACAGGAAGATGTATGGAGACATGGCCTAAAGCCAGAGACAGTGAGACATGTGAACATTTTAGGCTGTCACTTGAATTGATTCACATCTCATTTTGGGGTACACATGATTTCAGTGGCACAAGTTATCTAAATCTGTGCTTCTGACTGGGGAAAAGAAAAATTCCCACCAAATTCAAAATACTGTGCCATGTGATATTCAAACGAATAGTCCATCAGCCCCAGACACTGGTTTGAAGAAATTGAGACTTGACCATAGGACTATATTAGTGCACAGTGCCAGCATGTATGCTTGGAGCAGTGGGAGGAGGCCAGTAGAAAGTCTTGTCATCTTTAGGGGTAGTGATGTGACTGCTATTTGGAATGTCACTAAAACTTTAACATGCTCACTGACCTGCCTATAGCTCCAGCGACAGCTTGGATGTGCATTCTCCAGCCATCATGAGGCTGAGTCAAGTTCGTCTTTAAGTCAGAACAGCAGATTCAGCTATGACATTTCTGATTCGATGACATTGTTCAAGAATCAGAATTCTGTCTATTAGACTGGACAGCTTGTGGCAAGCTAATTTGCCTGTAACAAGCCAGATTTTTTTTATTGATACTGTAAATATTGTGTGTATATATATATATATTTGTACAGTTATCTAAGTTAATTTAAAGTTGTTTGTGCCTATTTGTTTATGTTTTTAATGCTTTGATATTTCAAGTGTTAGCCTCAATTCTGAACACCATAGGTAGGACGGAAAGCTTGTCTGATAATTCAATGCATGAAATGGATATTCAAATAGAAATTCTGTGCAGTTGGAGCAACAGTCCATCCAAACAGGTTGTTTGCTGAAGGTGAGGCAGTGATGTCCTTCAAAGTCTGATTTGTAGGTTGGAAACGTGGTAGCCTCACTTTTAACGGACAAATGACCTTTATTAAAAACGAGTGGCTCTGTATAGCTGATTGGTTTTTCCACCTGGAAGCATTTGTCTCTACTTTGACTATGACTGTTTTTTGGACAGTTTATTTGTTGAGAGTGTGACCAAAAGTTACATGTTTGCACCTTTCTAGTTGAAAATAAAGTATATATTTTTTCTATAAAGGGCTTGGTTTTTCATTTATTAAACGGGAAGTTTTTGTCTTAAAACTATGCACTTATAATTTTCTAAATATCTTTTTCTCATCTATTCTTATCAATTGGTTGATCCCTTCAATAGAATTTTTACATAAACATATTTCAAGATGAATCAGGTATCACAAATTTACAGGCATACACATTGTTGAGCACACAGGCACTTTTCATTATCTTCACTGCCGCTGCTGCTGCTGAGTCGCTTCAGTCATGTCTGACTCTGTGCAACCCCATAGATGGCAGCCCACCAGGCTCCCCTGTCCCTGNGCCTGGTGGGCCGCCGTCTATGGGGTCGCACAGAGTCGGACACGACTGAAGTGACTTAGCAGCAGCAGCATGATAGATATGAGGTTGTGCTCCTCTCAGTGCATTATAGTAGGAGGAATGTGCTGTTCATGTGCTTCAACCACTAGGGTTGAAGTTAATGTTGATCATTTGGCTATCATTTAGCAATGTGGAATCTGTCATTTTCTCCACTGTAGCATTACTATGTTATCTCTTATAATTAATAAATATTTTGTGTAACCGTAATTTGAGATTATGTAACTATCTTATTGGACTTGCCTGGTGTCTCAAACGGTAAAGAATTCACCTGCAATGCAGGAGACCCTGGTTCAAATCCTGGGTTGGGAAGATCCCCTAGAGAAGGGAATGGCTACACACTCCAGTATTCTTGTGTGGAGAATCTCATGGACAGAGGACATAGGCAGGCTACAGTTCATGGAGTCACAGAGTCAGACACGACTGAGTGACTAAGCACACACACAACCATCTTATTACTCCTCAAAAATTTACACACCAGTTTTACCATCTATTGATGACTACTGCCTAAATTGATTAGAATGAATATCTTTTAATTAAACGTGTTTCTAAATTGTATAGCAATCATGCATGCTAAGTGTTAGCATAGTTACAGAACTATTACATAGGTGCATTCTCATAACCTAAAATACACTACTCTAATAATGAGGAGGAGTTGAGATACATTTTTAATACACCTACTATTGATCTGAATGTTCACTTGTGTCCAACTCTTTGCAACTTCATGGACTGTAGCCAGCCAGGCTCTTCTGTCCATTAGATTTCCCAGGCAGGACTACTGGAGTGGGTTGCCCTTTGTTCCTGTAGGGGATTTTCCCAACCCAAGGATAGATCCCATGTTTCCTGCATTGGCAGGCAGATTCTTTATCACTGCTCCATCTGAGAAGCCTACTAATGATCTAAGGACCATCAGTTACCATGAGTGATCTTATTAGGGCATGAAAATGTTCTAAAATTGACTCCATAAAGCTACTAATTGTGTGATTGAATTATACACCTGAAATGAGTGATTTTATGATATGTAAAACATGCCTTATTAAAGGTATAAAAATAGGAAGACATATGAGTTAAGGAAATAATAAAATGATTTAAATCAGAACACAGAAGCAAATGCCAGTGAAAGCAATTATTCAGTGTCATGATATACCTAAATAACAACTTACATCTAAATCAAAGGTTCTTAACCTTCTTTTATATCATGGACCCCTTTGGCTGTCTGATAAAGCCAATGGATCCCTACCAATAGCCAAGACACGGAAGCAACCTAAATGTCCATCAACAGAGCAATGGATAAAGGTGTGGTACATATGTACAATAGTATATTACTCAGTCATTAAAAAGAATGACATAATGCCATTTTTAGCAACATGGATGGACCTAGAGAGTATCATACTGAGTGAAGTAAGACAGAGAAGTAGGACTATCATATGACGTCTCTTATATGTGGAATCTAAAAAGAAATGATACAAGTGAGCTTACAAAAGAGGATGAGACTCACAGACTTAGAAAATGAAATTTATGATTGCCAGGAGAAAGGGATAGTTAGGGAGTTTGGGAAGGTCCTGTACACACAGCTATATTCAAAACGGATAACCAACAAGGCTGTATTATATAGGACATTGAGCTCTACTCAATGTTAATATGGCAGTCTGGATGGGAGAGGAGCTTGGGGCGATAGGATACATGCATATGCATGGCTGAGTCCCTTCACTGTTCACCTGAAACTACCACAACATTGTTAATTGGCTATACCCCAATACAANGGACATTGAGCTCTACTCAATGTTAATATGGCAGTCTGGATGGGAGAGGAGCTTGGGGCGATAGGATACATGCATATGCATGGCTGAGTCCCTTCACTGTTCACCTGAAACTACCACAACATTGTTAATTGGCTATACCCCAATACAAAATTAAAAGTTTAAATTTGGGAAAAAAAAAGAATAATGTTTTAATTCAAATGTATTTATTTTGTACATATTTATTTTATTTTATATATTTAAATCCAAATATAGTCAGCATTTCTTATATAATTTGCATTTTTAAATTGTAAAATCCATTCCCTCTTTAATCTGATAGATTACTTTGTGTCTAACTAAGCGTGGGTAACTGCCTGTGTGTAGCCAAGTGAGACCATTAAAGCAGCTTTGATGTTAAGACCGCAGGTGAGCTTAAGAGCACAAGGGACANTTTTTAAATTGTAAAATCCATTCCCTCTTTAATCTGATAGATTACTTTGTGTCTAACTAAGCGTGGGTAACTGCCTGTGTGTAGCCAAGTGAGACCATTAAAGCAGCTTTGATGTTAAGACCGCAGGTGAGCTTAAGAGCACAAGGGACAAATGAAAAAAATGTAAATTGATTGATTATCATCTTTGAAGTTTATGCAGACATTTGTTTTAGTACTAAATAACTTGTGCCTGGTAAAAATTTGTTGTTGGTAAGTATGAGATAAAAATATTCATCATTTTTGCCTAGCAATGACTGGCCCCTGGTAAGTTGCAATAAACATTTTTTTAATTAAGTGAAAATAAATGTTTTGAATAATACAATTACAAACAAAATCAATTATATTGAAAAAATTAACATTTTTTGTACTGTAACAATGTATGAGCTTTAAAAATATGCTAAATAATAATACATGCNCAATAAACATTTTTTTAATTAAGTGAAAATAAATGTTTTGAATAATACAATTACAAACAAAATCAATTATATTGAAAAAATTAACATTTTTTGTACTGTAACAATGTATGAGCTTTAAAAATATGCTAAATAATAATACATGCAAAGTACAGGCAATTCAAATTTAAATTTTATTTTTACAACAGTTATCAGTGTGAAGCCTGATGTTACTTAGCATGAATAAAAATGAGAAACTTCCTTTGACAGAGCAATATACATGTCCAATGACATCAAGTTTACTTCCAGTTACTGTGTTTTGGCTTCCAGTGCTGACAATCCATGTTCTCAAAAACATATTTTCATAACTTTAATTAAAGTTTTCATTGCTTGCTTAAGGAGAAATGGAAAGGTTCTCTCAAAAGTCTCTAAAGTTGTTTGAGTTAAATTTCTATTAGGATGTTACATAGCTTCACCACATGGAGGCCCAGAATTGCTCTGCAGTTGGCCAGCTCCACTGCAAGACTGTCTGTGGACAGGGAGGCTGAGAGCTGATACTGTAGTATTTTTGAGGAGTGATTAGCATAAATGGTATTTTGAGATATATGCAACAACTTCACTGTGATTCGAAAGTCTTTGTGATTTCGATTGGTTATAATGTCACAGGAACTAAAATTTTTTTGCAAACATTCATACCTGGAGGACTTTCTAAATTTCAGTTAAATGTTACTAAAAATAAAAATCTAAATATTTTTATCCATCAAGACGACAACCTGCTGAATTCTATCCACGAGAGTTTGAGCATCCAAGAACTTCAGGTTAAGAAGTCTTGATATAAACAAANTACCTGGAGGACTTTCTAAATTTCAGTTAAATGTTACTAAAAATAAAAATCTAAATATTTTTATCCATCAAGACGACAACCTGCTGAATTCTATCCACGAGAGTTTGAGCATCCAAGAACTTCAGGTTAAGAAGTCTTGATATAAACAAATAAAGTAAATGGAATTTCTATTCCTCACATTTTGACTGTTTGGTACTGTTACATAATGCCTAAAGCCATATATATATATTTACATATATATAAAGCATAAATATATTTATAAAGCCAGGATGTTTTAAGAAAAGAGGAAAATTCCTGGTTTTGTCTATGTTAAGCCTAAAGACTCAAAAATAGAAGCCTCTCAGTTTCTTTCAAGATTCTTCCTCATAAAATGTGGTCAAAATACTTAGTGCTGTTAAAAAATATCCAACGGTGAGGCATCTCTTTCTGCTCTTTCATTTCTAGGCGTTATTCCAGCCTGGGGTTTTTCTGCCTCATCAGCTGTGATAGGAAGAAACTGATCTTTTGTTTCTTATTCTTATTTCCAGTTTGAGGTTACCCTTTTATTTTTTTCATTTTCATCTAAATTTAGATGTTGAACTCTTCTTAAACTCTTTGCAAGCATGAGAAGTCCAATTATTTGTTCTTGAGCAGTTAATTCTTTCTCATTACAAACAAGATTCATTTTGCTCCAAAATGTCTATCAAGTCCTTTCATTCTCTGAAAGAAAAAAATCAGAGATGTTTTCTGCCCCATGCATGCTCAGTTGCTCAGCTGTGTCCAACTCTGTGCAACCCCATGGACTGTTTCCCCCCAGGCTCCTCCATCCATGGAATTCTCCAGGCAAGAATACTGGAGTGGATTATGATTTCCTCCTTCAGGGAGTTTTCTACTATCTATATATTAATCAAAAGAGACATTTCTGGAATTAGGAACTGGGATATAATGAAAGTTGAACTGCTGAATGTCAAATTGTGCTTTAATCTGTGTTATGCCAAGTTGAGTACTTTTAAGACTGTCTTTGAACCTCAGTTCTCTTTACATGAAAAGTGAGGGGTAATGTTATCTAATCTCTAAGGTACTTTATATCATTGCATTTTCAAAAATTTAAAAATTTAACAAGTCAAGATCATATCTTCTGGACAAAGTTGGTATCCCCTCCCCAACTCCCCCCTCCTCGCCCCATCTCCTAGTTTGATCTGGCTGATCTGTCCATCCCCTAGCACTTCTGAGTACCTCTTGTTAGCAACTCAAGCTGTCCTTGACCCAGGAGAACTGCTGTCTTTCCTTCAGAGGATCAGGAGCCTGGAGCAGCCACACCCTGGGGAATATAGCGGGTATTCATTAATTGACTGACAAAAGGCACCAATAATTGATTGACAGAAGGCCCCAAAGTTGGCCCTCTTCCATCAAAATGAGACCAGAATTTCCCATAGGACTGGATTGAAGCTATTGTCCCAGTGAGATTACATCCCTGCTAGGCGTTTATCCCCTGTACTAATCTGCCTCTCTCACCCACACTGTCCTGAGATCACTCTCAACAGATCATTTCTCTTCAATGAGAATCTCCAACTCAGGTTTTGCTTCTAGGGAACTCAATGTAAGATAGCATCTTAGAGTAGGTATTCAGCAAATCTCTATGGACTGACTGAGTGAATAAATGAATGGAATCAACCTGCTTATTATTAATTGTAAAAGTTATAGACCAAGGCTGAGAAAGCTTCATGTAGTTTTTAGCAATAACTAGGTGTTGGCAATCTTTCCTAGCAAGTACTGTGGCTATGTCTGCTTATAAATTTGCCTCTCTTCATTTCTGGTAAAATTAATTCATTTCCAAAAAGAGCTTTCCCCAAATGATTATTCAGTGTTCAACAGAGGATGGGCCATTTTTAACCCTAACCATTGGACCAAGTGATCAAAGTCATGAACTCAACATAACGGAGGAAAGGAAAACTGAAGCTCGTATCCCCAAAGTTCAGCACCTTTGATTATTTATTTCTAATGCAAGGGGGTACATTATCAACATATTAGCAATACAATATTAAGAATGTATGAGAAGACGATGCAGTAAGTGCCTAAGTGCGAGCTAACTTTCAATTATTCAGTGACAAGAGTTGAATAATGTAGATGTGTGGGATGGGAACGGATTATACATCTTGTACCAAACTGCAGAGAACAGACAAAACTCTCATTTATCAACACATCTTCATATATCAANTTCTTCTGTTTATATTTAATATCTGCTGTTGTAGGCATTTAATTTCCAACCCACCATCATAAACTAGCCTACATGTGCCTTGCATATAGAAGATTTTTAACTATTTTTTGAATTTGTATGCTTTATTATAGATCTATTTCTGAGCTTCAGTATCTTACTATTAAATCTGTAAAAATAAGTTGTTTTGCGTAATTCTGCTTTCAGTTATCATGATAACCAATCACAAATAGATAATGGCATAAGTACAAAAAGAAGGATAAGTCAACCTTCCATTCATTTGTATTATAGAAACTTGCCTTAAAACCAACTCCCATTTCCCCAAGTTTTCACTATATCAGATCTCAAGATCAACAGTTCATTAGGTAGTTTGACAAAATGAAATTGTTCAAGAAGACCTGCATGGAAACAATAATTGGATCTCTTCAGGTCTCCACTGAAAAATCAACTAACATAAGCGGCAAACAAAAGGAATACTCCAGAGACAACTGGAAGCCCATTTTTTTCTAGATAAGAATAGCTGTGGATTCTAGGGAAAAAAATAGTTGCAGACAGACTAAGCCAGCACAAGGTAATTAGCAATGTCGTACTGCCAGTGTCATTCTAAGAGACAAAAATACATCCGAAAATAAAAGCTAGTTCTCCAAACAGAGCCCATGCCACAAACCAAAGGGAAAACTTCCCGTGTTCAAAATGTGAAAAGTATTTCTGGTCAAAACATTGGACTTTTAGAATACACCCACATACGTATATAGCAACACCAGCAGTAGCTGTGCCCCACTTCCCCAAATAAATCCACGTGCAAACATACACACACACAAACACAGAGCACATTGTTTGGTTTACATTTCCTTTCTGTCAGTTGACTCCTTTCTGCAAAGACGAGGGGCCATGGTAAATGAACCTGACTGTTTTAAAAGGAAATTGAGAATTCTGGGAAGACAGAAGTAATAATGGAAGCATAGATTTTAAGATTTTCCAAATTTCCACATAAAAACAGAAATTAGATTGCGAAATCAAAACACCATGAGACATATAACAAAATTAGTTGGCAAAACATCCTTTGCACCCTAAGATATGAGTTGGGGGAAGTCACCAACTACATGACTTTTACTGTGTCAGAATAAAATGTGAGAAAAAGCAAAGGAATACAACAGGGTGTTTGGTGCATCTGAGAAGAAGAGAGCTTCAAAATAGCCAGCAGTGAAATATAGATCAATCTGAGGATAGCTTGTGAAACTGGTAAGAGTTTTGTTTTGCCCATTCCAACAAAAGTTACAAACCAAGCCTGTCTCCCAAGGGAGGACTCCACATTCTTAGGAGTAAAATCAAAATTAAGTCAGAAACAACAAGGACATTCTGAGAGAAGGTCCAGATAAAAATGAGAAGAAAACAAGTTCAAAAGCTCAAGAAGCAGATGGCCATATTTTTAACACATGAAAACAATAAAAGAGGGAACTCTGTGTAGTTAGAAAAGCTAAACTAAGCTGTCTTTCTAAATAAAGTTCAGGAAAAATAATTTTGCATAAAAAATAGAAAAACAAACTCATCACAGCCAAATCCGTATGAAGATATTATATGATAAAATAATAATAGGGGATAGAATAGCATTTCTACAGATAAAAGGAGATTGCCAGAAATACTTGTCCAGAAAACATGCCAAAACTATAATCTATCTCGACAGAACATTAAGAAAATAACAGTAGACATAAATAATTAAAAGGAAACAATTAATGGCATTAAATAGCAACATAAATGAGTTAGTAAAAGTTGGAAATAATTTAAAGAAGAAATTAGAAATTAAAGAAATGTTAGAAAACTATGTGGGACACAAGGATGAACAAACACAACAGATAATTCCTTAAGAAGAGTAGTTGATGAGAAGGAGGGAAATTTTTTTAAATAAAAAATTTAAAAGTTTCAGAAGTGGTAAATATTATAGATAGGCAAGGAAGGTCCAACATATGGATAGTAGGAATTCCTGATGAAGAAAAAACCCAAAAACTATAAATAAAGAAAAGCGAAATAAAAAGTTATTTGAAAGTGATACAGGAAGATACTAGTAAAATTAACCAAAACTGAGACATATTCTAGTAAAATTGATGGAATATAAAGAAAAAGAAAAAAATTATTAGAACATCTAGGCAAAAAGAACATGAACCTTGTAAGTAAAAGAAAAGTAATTCATCATTGTGATAATGACCATAACACTTCATATCAGAAAAATAACAATAACATATTGAAGGTACTGAAGGAAAGAAAATGTGAGCCAAAGAATTCTTATCCTTTAAAACTGATACTGAAGAAGAAAGGACACAGACAAATCATTAAAGCCATATTGGAGAAGGAAATGGCAACCCACTCCAGTGTTCTTGCCTGGAGAATCCCAGGGACGGGGGAGCCTGGTGGGCTGCGGTCTATGGGGTCGCACAGAGTCGGACATGACTGACGCGACTTAGCAGCAGCAGCCGCAGCAGCAGCAGCCAGATCTCAAGATATGTTATTCTTATGAACCCTTTCTAAAGAGCCTACTAGAAAAGAGGCTCGAAAAGCAAAAATGTCTGGGAAATGTTAACATTAAGGACTGGTGGTGGGCATTAAATATAGAAGTAAGACTAAATAAAGATGAAAGAAGAGAAAGTACAGTATACAGCAGCCATACACTCTGACAGTGTAGAGTGCAATCATAAAGGTTTGGGGAGAGAATAAAAGTAGCATATGACACACATCCACCGACACAAACACACACATGCACACACACACACACACNGGGTATATAGCATTTAGGATTTGTTTAAAATACTTCAGCAAAGATGAAAAGGGACATATAAATCAAGTGTGGCGAAATTTGATAATTGCTGAATCTGGATGTAGGGTACATGAAAGTTTAATTCCCTACTTTTGTGTATCTTTGACATTTTTCCTAATTAAAGCTAATTGTGTCTTCATAGAGTTTCACTAGAACCACATTCAACAAAAGCTTACCAAAAAAGTTTAGATTTGCAAGGAGTGACTATGATGTGGAAACTATAATGTTAATTAGATATGTATATTGCCTAAAACCACACACAAACACACACATGGACTGGAAATACTGAAATTTAAGCTCTTAATCTCAGTTTTGCCACCACTACCTACGATATATGACTGGGCCATCATGAATAAAACTGGACCTGGTCTCCTCAACTGTAAAATGAGAGAAATGGACAAAATGATCTTTGGGGCCTTTACTGCTCAAAGCTCCTTAACTTCAGAGAACTTCATCTAATATATTTACTTCAGTATAAAAATTCACCCCACGGGATATAAACAAATGTCAAAAGGCAGACTGTAGATGTCAGGGAATCCTAGAAACTTAGTAGACTCCAGCTGTCCCTTGCATGTCAGGTAGCTTATGTTCCTACCCATTGTGAGAATGTTCTCTCCAGCAAATGTCCATCAGCCTTGAATTGTTCTAGAAACATATATCTCATTGCTTGGTGAAGCTGCTCATTCCTTTAGATATGGCTTTGTTCCTTAAAATTATAAATTACATTTTTCNCAAAATCACTGCAGATGGTAATTGCAGCCATGAAATTAAAAGACGCTTATTCTTTGGAAGGAAAGTTATGACCAAACTAGATAGCATATTAAAAAACAGAGACATTACTTTGTCAACAAAAGTCCATCTAGTCAAGCCTGTTTTTTCCAGTGGTCATGTATGGATGTGAGAGTTGGACTATAAAGAAACTGAGTGCTGAAGAATTGATGCTTTTGAACTGTGGTGTTGGAGAAGACTCTTGAGATTCCTTTGGACTGCAAAGAGATCCAACCAGTCTATCCTCAAAGAGATCAGTTCTGGGTGTTCATTGGAAGGACTGATGTTGAAGCTGAAACTCCAATACTTTGGCGACCTGATGCAAAGAGCTGACTCATTTGAAAAGACCCTGATGCTGGGAAACATTGAGGGCAGGAGGAGAAGGGGACAACAGAGGATAAGATGGTTGGATGGCATCACCGACTCAGTGGACACGGCTTTGGGTGGACTCTGGGAGCTGGCGATGGACAGAGAGGCCTGGTGTGCCGCATGCGATTCATGGGGTCGCAAAGAGTCAGACACGACTGAGTGACTGAACTGAGCTGAATGTTTCCATGATGACTTCTGTGTCATATCCTTGTTCTCCATAATTAACAGTGCCTCAGAAGAGATTGGTCCAGTCTGTACCAACCCCAGACATAATCTATAGATGACTTTAAAAAGAAATTAATCTCTTAATAGTATTCATCACATGATAATCAATTTAAAACAATTTTATATTCTTTTAAAATAATTTTCTGTAATTTTCCAAATTTCCAGAAATGAGCATGCAATATTTTATAATCAAAAAAATAGTTTAAAAACAGGTCTTTTAACTCCTCAATTAAAAAAAATTAGCAAAGGATATGCCAAAATGTTCAAGTTTTTCATAATTTCAAATTTAGATAAACAGCTCACAATATATAAACAGATAAATATCCTATGATAAACCATAATGGAAAAGAGCATAAAAAAGAATGTATGTATATGTTTAACTCAATCACCTTGCTGTACAACAGGAATTAATACATTATAATAAATCAAGTATACTTCTACTTAAAAAAAAAAACAGATAACTAAGCCATTCAAGTCACTATTCCTTAATTTGCCAAGTGCCTAGGAGCATGTGCAACATACATACGCTACAAAATTCATGTATTCATGTAAATTCAATGTATAGTCTTACTTCATTTTCCAATTCCATAAACAAATTCATGGAAGATTTTTCTTCTGTAAATTTACAATGAGCTATTTTTTATCTCATGAATCATACTGATTATATATAGACTGTTGCTAAGACTAAAAATAAGGTAAACATAAAATATTTTCTTAAGATACTGTCAGATTCCAAATCTAAATATAGGATACAAAGCAATAGACATAGAGACTCTCTTCTACATTGTTGTTGTTCAGTTGCTAGACTTTTTGTGTCCGACTCTTTGTGACCCCATGAACCACAGCACGCCAGGCTTCCCTGTCCATTACCAACTCCCAGAGTTCACCCAAACTCATGTCCATCGAGTCGGTGATGCCATCCAACCATCTCATCCTCTGTCGTTCCCTTCTCTTCCTGCCCTCAATCTTTCCCAGCATCAATGAGTCAGCTCTTTTCCAATGAGTCAGCTCTTTTCATCAGGTGGCCAAAGTATTGGAGCTTCAGCTTCAGCATCAGTCCTTCCAGTGAATATTTGTGGTTGATTTTCTTTGGATTGACTGGTTTGATCTCCTTTGATATTTAAAAGACAAAGAAAAATTAGTAAGAAATGTAGAATATCATCTATTGATTAGAACTTACATCTCAAGAAGGTAAAATAAATTAACAGTTGCCAGGAGCTACCACGGGAGATCCCACCCATGACAAGTTCATGTGGAAGAGAACTGTTAAGCAAGGCTTCAGAACTCAAGGGGCTCCCTAGGCTTTCTCGAGCATCTACCTCAAAACCAGAATCTGTCTGTTTTACTATTTCATAACTTTCACCAACTCCTCTGACATTAACAGGGGGCTAACCCTGACCACCTTTCTCTGGAGAAAATCAATTTAGGGCTATAGCTAATAAGTCCCCTGGACATGAGAGGAATACTTCAAATCAAACCCCCTCTGTTAGCATTCTAGCTTGCTTGGCAGGTGTATCCAGACTCTTACAGCTACGCATGTGATTATTTACAGCCTCCCAACTGTGAAAGGCACAGAAAGCCTGAAACATAGAGCCTTTGAAAGAGTTAAAAGTTATTAGAGTAGTGCTAGTGCTGGTGTAGGATTTCACTATTGGGCCAATGCTTATTGCTAAGTTCCATATCTCTTATCCACTGTGCGCCTGGGAATGCATTAGTTAACATAGTGAGAATGCAAGAAAAACACGTGTAGCCTTGAATTTAACCATATCAGACTTTTGAGCTCATTGGTTCTCTCTTGTAACTCACTGCACCTTTGCTCTGTGAAAAACGTAACTCTGTTTGGCATTTTTCTAAGGCTGACATAGATTAGAAATATAAAGAAAAAACACTTTGAGGGAAAATAAGTTTTCTGGTTAAGCAGCCTTTATCAAAAGAGGATCATAAAATGTTCACAGGCCTCCAAGGCCAGAAGATACTGTACACAACATCATTTGTGGGAAAGGTATGCAGAAAAAATAATGGTTTCGATAATGGCAAAACTGCTGGAATGTTTGGGCTGACTCTGTATGACCTTGTATCTTTCATTTCCCCCTATGTATAAGGCAAGGTATAAAAGTACCTTTTGAAAAATAAAGCTCTGAGGCAGTCACCCCGTGTTTCTTCTTCTCTCTATCTTTCTTTCTCTCTCTCTCTCTCCCTCTCCTTTTCAGGCTGATCCTTTGGAGCATGGGGGCTCCCTGCGTTCACTTATCTGCCTGGGTTTCTAAGACCTGAACGGGAAAACGTTCTTCGTCTTCACTCCCTCGGGAGACCGGGAGGGCACCTGTGGCCTCTGTGAACAGCGCAAACTTCTTGTCTTGAAGTTTTATTGGTTCTCTATGTAAACCAAGGAATATCAGCCTCTTTCTCTCCTCTATTTTCTTATCTACAACATTAAGCATAATAACATTTAAAAACTGTCTGGCAGAATCTGCTAAACCTAAACATTTTACATAGAAAACTTTTACTCGTGGGTATAGATCCAAAGAATGAGCAATACAGGCATGCAAAATTCTGAAAGCAGTTTTATCCATCCCCAAAGCTGAAAATGATCCAAACAGGAGAATGGGTAGAGTATAGAATATTCATGCAATAGACTAGTATATATCAATAAAAAGGAACTGCTGATATTATACTAAATGAAAGAGGCCAATACATACAAATCACATACACTACATGTTTCTACTTACAATGACATTGAGTAACAGGCAAAACTACTCAACAGTGATGGATTTCAGAATAGTGGTCATTTTGGAGGTGGGAGCATGAGAAAACTTCACATACATTTTTTTATATGTACATGATATCTCAATTGAAAAACTTAAAAATAAGTAAATGGATTTAGGCAATTTTTTAAAAGAATGCTACCAAGACATTAAAAGGGATTATCTGGGGGTTATTTTTTCCATCTTCATAATATTTTAGACTTTCCAAATTGTCTACAAAAAGCAGTCATCATTATATTGTAGGGGGAAAAGCCTTCCTTTTAATATTTCAGATAATGAGCTCCTGAAAGATAATGCATAGTACATATAATAAGTCCAGTGTAACAAAACTACTACAGCCCCTTTGATATGAATGGGAAATGAAATTGAGAAATTCGTGGAGATAGAAACTCAAAGTTAGAATTGTTTGTAAGCATTTCTCAAACTGCACAAAGATCTTAGAGAGACATTGGATTTCCCTTTCAACATCAGATGTACTCATGACAACTTTTATTTAAATCTCAGAGGACAGATTGATCTTTTCCAACATTTTTTGTTGGGCTTCCCCAATGGCTCAGAGGTTAAAGTGTATGCCTCCAATGCGGGAGACCCAGGTTGGATCCCTGGGTTGGGAAGATCCCCTGGAGAAGGAAATGGTAACCCACTCCAGTATTCTTGCCTGGAGAATCCCATGGACAGAGGAGCCTTTATTAGGTTATCAGTAGGCTCTTTCATTAAAACATAATTCCAAAATGAAGCTAACTATTAGAAACCATGAAACTATATATTTGATGTATACGTAATGGGACTTGATAAATACCATTTAATTAGAGTGCACAACAAGCTTTTAAGGTGTCTAAAGTCCCTTGTGGAAAATAACTTCTCATTCTGTAAGTTCTACTTCAGCAATAACGTTTAGCAACACTTTATTATGTATGGTACATTTCAACAGGATATAGACAAACAAATGGATAGCAAATACTATTTTATGAAAAACAATTTTCCTTTATCTAATTAAAACAAACCAACAAAACAAAAGCTAGAAATGACCAGCTAATAAGCATCCAGGGACAGGGCAGAAGAGGCTAAGAGAAGAGAGGATGAGGTAATACTTTCAATCGTGTTTACTCATGTATGAATAAATGCAAACTTCAAACTAAACCCAGCTGTCTGATTTTTAAAAAGTAGTTGCTATGTACAGGCTCATTTTCATACTCATTTTCATTTTCAACCAGGCTTCATGAACATCACTTATGGTATCTTGGGTCTTTTCCCTGAAAAGGCTGGACTATAAATAAATACTACAGTGATTACATTTTAGTCCTAAATATAATAAAGACCAAGAGAATAATAATAGACCCATGAATCTAATTGGTTTAAGAATATCTTATATTTATTATTTGATATTTTCAAGTGACATCCAGTCAATCATCATGTTTATAAAAATAATACATAAAGCACAGAAAGTACCCGAATCTGACTGCTGATATGATGGGTGCTATACAAAGAAGTTATTNATTGGTTTAAGAATATCTTATATTTATTATTTTATATTTTCAAGTGATATCCAGTCAATCATCATGTTTATAAAAATAATACATAAAGCACAGAAAGTACCCGAATCTGACTGCTGATATGATGGGTGCTATACAAAGAAGTTATTACAAAATTTAGGAAATACAGATAGATTTAAAACAAAGCATACAAAATCCAAGAATCAGTGTATGTTAGTCATGTCCAACTCTTTGCGTCCCCATGGACTGTAGCCCATCAGGCTCCTCTGTCCATGGGATTCTCCAGGCAAGAGTAAAAGAATGAGTTGCCAGTTCCTTCTACAGTGGTTCTTCCTGACCCAAGAATCAAACCGGGGTCTCCCACACTGCAGGCACATTCTTTACCATCTGTAGAGCTATTTAAATTGGGAAATTGAGGTCAAAATTTAAATTTATACTTCTGCATTCACTGCTAACAATATCAACTATTTTTCAATCCAATGTATATTGATTTATTCTAAGTTTGTGATTGAAATCCTCTAATACTGAAACGCTTGGCCTTAAAAAAAAAAAAAAAGACAAACTATTTTAGTTTTACTCTTTTTACAAATGTTCTTTTATATCATTCCAGAGGAATTTTTGTTTTGTTTTTAATAAGAATAGATTCAACCCCTCCGGGAGTGGGTAGCCATTCTCTTCTCCAGCNTAGCATTAAAAAAAAAAAAAGACAAACTATTTTAGTTTTACTCTTTTTACAAATGTTCTTTTACATCATTCCAGAGGGATTTTTGTTTTGTTTTTAATAAGAATAGATTCAACCCCTCCGGGAGTGGGTAGCCATTCTCTTCTCCAGCGGATCTTCCTGACCCAGAGAGATACCTTTTAAAGAAGACAGGAGCTTTGCTCAAGCAGCAGAGACATCAATTCATGTATTTGCCTTAGTGAACAGTGAAAGAAAGTGGGAAAAGCAACTAAAATGGTTTCCTGAGAATATTATACACATTCTCAGTTCACTCATACAGTCTCTGATGTCTTTCATTCTTCTGGGTTTGAGTTTTTGTCAATTTTTTTTCCTTGTATTCTATGTATTTAAAATTACCACAATTATTAAAGTATCAGATATTATTATACATTTTAACAGTCTTTTGTGGTAGTGTTTCTGCTGCTCTGCTCAAAACCTGATTGTCCAGTGACCTCCTTCCTACACACAGGTTGCTCAGCTCTCTGGAGTACCCAGAGGATCCCACAATGAGAAAACACCCCTCAGTCTTTCAAGNTTTTAACAGTCTTTTGTGGTAGTGTTTCTGCTGCTCTGCTCAAAACCTGATTGTCCAGTGACCTCCTTCCTACACACAGGTTGCTCAGCTCTCTGGAGTACCCAGAGGATCCCACAATGAGAAAACACCCCTCAGTCTTTCAAGCCAGAATCCAAACATCTCTGCCCATGGGACTTTTCTGCTAGAGGTATGTAGAATAGCCAATGGAAATATAAAAAACTTTAAAAGAATAATGTGGCATCTTAACAGCCCCTTAAGGGCTTAACATGGAGCCTATTGAGAGCTGGCCTTGGGGAGTGATGCTGGAAGTCTAATGTGACCATTAGTCACTGAGGGAAACCATAAGCCTTTTAAGATGTTTGGGATTGAGATCCTTTAAAATTAAACCTTTTAGAATTTAAAGGGATTCCAGGGATACAGGGGTCAAGAGCTGCTGACAATTTCTGGCAGTCTTATTCACCAGAAGGAAGACCTGCCCGGAGGTGTTGCTGCTGGTTAGGATCTGTGACAATATGGGTGGCCACTGGAAGATACAGCTATGGAAATTCATGCTGACCACTGTTGGAAGTAGTGGCCAAGAAGTGGTCATNTCTTATAAGTAGAAAAAGGAAAACTTGTACAGTAGGCTAAATCACTTACAGTAGCACATTCAGCTTTTTGTACAAATACTACAGGCTTATTCTCAGGGGACATCTGTGGATTTTTTACAAATTCTTGAGCAGTGGTGATAACTTACCTATGAGTTTTGTTAATGGGTCTTAGACAGACGGGGGAAAAAAAAAGTGTGGAAATCTCTAATGTTTGAAAGATTTCTGAAATTCCAAAGAATAAAGAAAAGGTAGTATATGATACACTGTCCCTAAAAATCTATCAGAAAGTTCTGAAAAGACTGAAAACTGATTTTTAAAACAATATTTGAGGTAGCAGGCTGATAGAAGAGATGAGTCTCCATGATACTACTAGTTATTAAGGTATATTTCTTTATTTTCCACCAAAGTATCAATAGTTGCTTACAGCTCTTCAGAATGACAATGAGATCTTTTTGTTTTCTTTTTTTAGTTGCTGTGGAATAAATTACACAGAGATAAAATCCAGCTGATGGTTATCAATTCAGTTCAGTCACTCAGTCGTGTCCAACTCTTTGTGACCCCATAAATCGCAGCACGCCAGGCCTCCCTGTCCATCACCAACTCCTGGAGTTCACTCAGACTCACGTCCATTGAGTCAGTGATGCCATCCAGTCATCTCATCCTCAGTCGCCCCCTTCTCCTCCTGCCCCCAATCCCTCCCAGCATCAGAGTCTTTTCCAATTAGTCAACTCTTTGCATGAGGTGGCCAAAGTATTGCAGTTTTTAGGTCATACTATGCCATCACTTACAGGTTCCAGAGGATTTCTAAGGGCCCTCATGAGTGTTTGTACAATCTCTACTTTTGTTTGTTCATTTTTGGTGGATGTCATTACTGAACCAATGACCAAAAATGTTATAAAATATAGGTATGATGTGAATTATTTCAATTTGAAACATCTGAGTCTATGTTCTCAACTTAAAAGGACCAATGACTATGATATGTGGTTCAGTTAAAAGCATCATGTTATTTGGACATATTCCATTCATTCTTACCTTCAGAGTAGCATTTTTATAAGAAATTTAAAGGGGCACTAAAAATGTTTCTTAAAAAAGGTTTAGAAAGTGTTCTAATCATCTTTTACATGTAGTTGACCAGTTTTCCCAGCACCCCTTGTTGAAGAGATAGTCTTTTTCTTAATTTTATATTTTTGCCTCCTTTGCCAAAGAAAAGGTGTCCATAGGTGAATGGATTTATCTCTGGGATTTCTATTTTGTTCCGTTGATCTATATTTCTGCTTTTGTGCCAGTACCATACTGTCTTGATGACTGTAGCTTTTTAATATAGTCTAAAGTCAGGAAGACTGATCCCTCCAGTCCCATTGAGGACTTTTTGTTTGCATACAAATTGTGAAATTATTTGTTCTGTGAAAAATACCTTTAGTAGTTTGATAGGGATTTCATTGAATCTATAGATTGCTTTGCTGACTAAGGTCCGTTTAGTCAAGGATATGATTTTTCCTGTGGTCATGTATGGATGTGAAAGTTGGACTGTGAAGAAGGCTAAGCACCAAAGAATTGATGCTTTTGAACTGTGGCGTTGGAGAAGACTCCTGAGAGTCCCTTGGACTGCAAGGAGATCCAACCAGTCCATTCTGAAGATCAAGCCTGGGATTTCTTTGAAAGGAATGATCCTAAAGCTGAAACTCCAGTACTTTGGCCACCTCATGCAAAGAGTTGACTTGGAAAAGACTGTGATGCTGGGAGGGATTGGGGGCAGGAGGAGAAGGGGATGACCAAGGATCAGATGGCTGAATGGCATCACGGACTCGATGGACATGAGTCTGAGTGAACTCTGAGAGATGGTGATGAACAGGGAGGGCTGGCGTGCGGCAATTCATGGTGTCGCAAAGAGTCGGACATGACTGAGTGACTGAACTGAACTGATAGATTGCTTTGGGTAGGATAATCATTTTCACTATAGTGATTCTTCAAATCCAAGAACCTGGTATATTTCTCCATCTATTNCGGCAATTCATGGTGTCGCAAAGAGTCGGACATGACTGAGTGACTGAACTGAACTGATAGATTGCTTTGGGTAGGATAATCATTTTCACTATAGTGATTCTTCAAATCCAAGAACCTGGTATATTTCTCCATCTATTTGTGTTGATTTTTTTTTTTCATCAGTGTTTTATAGTTTTCTATATGCAGGGTTTTTGTTTGTTTAGACAAATTTATTTCTAAGTATTTCATTCTTTTCGTTGCAATAGTGAATGGGATTGTTTCCTTAATTTCTCTTTCTGATTCTTCATTGCTAGTGTATAGGAATGCAAAGGATTTCTGTGTGCTAATTTTATACCCAGCTACCTTACCATATTCACTGATTAGCTCAACAAATTACATTGAATTGAAATTTACAACCACTAAACTTACAACCTAAAATTACAGCCACTAGTAATTTTCTGGTGGCATCTTTAGGGTTTTCTAGGTAGAGAATAATGTCATAAGTAAACGTTTAGAGTTTCACTTCTTCTTTTCCAAAAANGGGTCGCTAAGAGTCGGACAGGACTGAGCGACTTCATTTTCACTTTCCACTTTCCTGCATTGGAGAAGGAAATGGCAACCCACTCCAGTGTTCTTGCCTGGAGAATCCCAGGGACAGGGGAGCCTGGCGGGCTGCCGTCTATGGGGTCGCACAGAGTCGGACACTACTGGAGTGACTCAGCAGCAACCTGTCTGGAGGGTTTCCTAGGTGGCGCTAGTGGTAAAGAATCCTCCTGCTGATGCAGGAGAAGAAAGAGATTCTGGTTCAATGACTGGATGGGGAAGATCCCTTGGAGCAGAAAATGGCAACATGCTCCAGTATGCTTGCCTGCAAAATCCCAAGGACAGAGGAGCCTGATGGGTTATAGTCCATGTGGCCACAGAGAGTCAGACATGACTGAGTGATTGAGAACAGCCTGTCTGGATGAAGGAAAATAGTTAATTTCAGCTCCCTCTAGCTATGTGGTCACACCAAAGATGGGGACACTAAGAAATATTGCTGATGTTCACAGGGATACAAGTTCACCAAAAGATTGAGGGAGGAATTAGGATCTCTTTTGCTATTATTAAAGTACTACCCATCAAGGGCTTCTCTGGTGTTTCAGATGGTCAAAAATCTTCCTACAATGCAGGAGACCCAGGTTCGATTTATGGGTTGAGTAGATCCCCTGGAGAAGAGAATGGCCACCCACTCCAGTATTCTTGCCTGGAGAATTTCATGGACAGAAGAGCCTGGTGGGCTACAGTCCAGGGGGTCACAAAGAGTCAGACACAACTGAGTGACTAACACACTTTCTCCTATGAAGTAATAGAGTGTTATATGAAAACAAACTTGAATTATTTTAAATTTATAGTGTATTCTAGGGCAAATACTAAAAAAAGTTTAAGAAGAAATATAACTGATGTGCTAAGAAAGGACAAAAAAATCTAATCACATAGTATAGATAAGCACTTTAAAAGTCTGTGTTCTAACCAATTAAAAGACAGATTATTAGAATGAATCAAAAAACAAGACTCAACTACAAGTTGTCTACAATTATCCCACTTCAGCTATAGACATATGTATATTAAAAGGAAAGTGATAGAGAAAGGTATGCCATGGGAACACTAATCAAATGAAAGCAGGAGTAACCATATTGGAAAGAGCAGACTTCAGAATAAGGTAAGTTAAGGATACAGAGGGGCATTGTGTACGTATGTAATAAAGGGGTCAGTAGTCCAAGAAGACATAACCGTCTTTAATGTGCATGCACCTAAACAATAGAACATTGAAATACATGAGGCTAGAGCTTACAGAACTATGAAAATAAATAAATGAACCCACTGTTATTCTTGGAGGGAGATTTGATACCTCTCTATCAGAAATGGACAGATCCAGCAGAAAATCAGTAAGGGCACAATTAAACTTGAAGCACCATTGATCAACAGAACATAAGTGACATCTATAAACTACTTCCTCCAACAACAGTATATTAAACATTATTCTCAAGCTCACATGGGACATCCACCAGTACATATTCATCTTCTGGGCCATAAAATGTAATTCAACAAGTTTAAAAGAATTGAAATCATATAATATCCACTCTACAATAAAACTAGAAATCAAAAACAGAAAGACAGCTGGAAAATTCCCAAATACCTGGAGATTAAATAACATATTTCTCTGTAACACATGAGTCAAAGAAGGACTCTCAAGATAAATTCTTAAATATTTTCAACTGGATGGTGCTCTAAGTAGGGCTTCCTAAGGGGGTGCAAGCATTCGCTGGGCAGTTCTAATACTTTAGGCCCGTCTCTAAATTCTCAGATACTTTTGAAGGCTTCTTTTCTTTCTCTTTGAAAGCTTCATAAAGCTGTTATCAGGCTGCAGTTCCCTCCATCTTATTCCCAGGTACCAAAATCCCTTCTCACTTTGATGGTGAAAGGTGCTACTGCATGCTATCCTATCATCACAAATCTCCAAAGAAAAATGGTGGGTACCGGTTTCTATTCACATGTCTCCAAACACAGAAACTTCTAAACCATCTCAAAATTTCCATTTCCATCATTCTTATTACATATTTCACTATTTTGCCAGCAATATTTGTATGAGTCTGCTAATATAAGTTTTAGTTTTCCTGTCCCTCCACAATTCTTAATTACTGCCATCAGATTGTCATCTCTGGTCGCGTTAATCTGACTCTCCAGAAAAGATGCAAAAGTTATTACCAAGGTAAATACCATCTTTTCAAAATGGTAATCAAGATCTACAAAATAACATCAAAGAATCTACTCAGAATAGTTTCATATTACTATTGTACATACTTTTATGCCAAAACCAAGCTGGCCTTACCAGTTTCCAAGTAGCTGCTGCACAGTGTTTTATTCACCCTAGTCCCTCTCCCTGCAAAATTCTTCCCCTGATTCTTTTATAATGTGTGTGTGTGTGTGTATGCATACACACATTTATATATAAACCAATACTATACATCTTTAAAACTCTTCCCAGAAGTCACTTGCACAAATGCTTTCCTGATTCCCCTGACCTGTCAGTAGTGTGGGTTTTTTTTCTAGAACATTCTAGCAAACATAATGTTTATAACCTCTTATGTCACTTATGTCAGTTTTACCCATTTTCTAGTTCTTTGCTGTCCAGATGTAAACCAATAGACAGGTGTAGCTATTAAATTTGCATGGATTAAAATTAAATAATGTGCAAAATTCAACTTTTCTTTCACTTGAGCATTATTTCAAATGATCAGAAGCTTATGGCTTCTATATTGGACAGCATAGATGTAGAACACTTTCATCATCACAGAAAGTTATACTTAAAAGCACCATTCTAATTGTGTACTTTAGATTTGCTTTACAGGATAGTAGTAGATCCTATCTGCTCCAAAATTCTTGAGCTCAGAAGCTCAGCTTCAACATGGAAGAGTTTCAGTAAACATGGGTTGAATCAAGTGGGTTATTTAATTATCAGTTCAGTTCAGTAGCTCAGCCATGTCCGACTCTTTGCAAACCCATGACCACAGCACGCCACGCCTCCCCGTCCATCACCAACTCCCACAGTTTACCCAAACTCATGTCCATAGAGTAAGTGATGCCATCCAACCATCTCATCCTCTGTCGGTC
>SJYV01048073.1:915307-965490 GCA_006410875.1 Neotragus pygmaeus | reverse complement strand
TGTGGTGTTGGAGAAGACTCTTGAGAGTCCCTTGGACAGCAAGGAGATCCAACCAGTCCATTCTGAAGGAGATCAGTCCTGGTTGTTCATTGGAAGGAGTGATGCTGAAGCTGAAACTCCAATACTTTGGCCACATCATGCGAAGAGTTGACTCAGTGGAAAAGACTTTGATGCTGAGAGGGATTGAGGGCAGGAGAAGGGGATGACAGAGGATGAGATGGCTGGATGGCATCACTGACTCGATGGACATGAATTTGAGGAAACTCTGGAAGTTGGTGATGGACAGGGAGGCCTGGCATGCTGCGATTCATGGGGTTGCAAAGAGTTCGACACGACTGAGCGACTGAACTGAACTGATGATCTGGCAACTATCACCATGTATACTTAGGGATATTTTAAAGTAAGGAATTCCAACTTACAAAATTATATTCAACTTATCCAACTTACAAAATTATATTATATATAAGGTAGTGGAATTGGTATAAATACTACATATGACAATACAGTTGACATAGTGTTATATTTGTAAATCTTATTTTTTAATTTATTAATTTCATTGAAATATATCTTCTTTACAATATTGTGTTAGTTTCTCTCGTACAAGAACGTAAAGCAGTTATATATATATACATATCTCTCCTCCCTGTTGGGCCTCCCTCCCATTCTCCATCCCCATCCACCTTCTCTATCCACTTTTCTAGGTCATCACAGAGCACTGAGATGAGCTCCCTGTGCAATTAATACTTTCCATTTTCCAGTCTTCTTGTATTATTCGGAGCCATAAGTATTTTGTCCAGGACTAAAATATTTTGCCAGGGTAGGGGGCAGGTAATGTCTAAAATGCTGCTAGATTCCAAGATTTGTGCATATGCTACCCAGTGGATTAAATGCTTTATCCTAAAACTATTCTGGGTGAGGAAAAACACAACCTCAGAACGTGAAATCCAGAGACAGTTTTGAGAAGAAATTAAAAGCCAGGTAATGTCGAAAGATCAAAGAAGAGAATCTATGTGTAAGACAGCAGGACAAAAGCAAGAGTCTTGAGATTAAGCCTGAGGAATAGGACTGAGTGGGAGAAACATGAAGAGAGATGCCTTCACAGTTTGATGGCTGGAGACACTGGCCTCTGGGGAGATGGGAGCTGCTGAAAAGCTGGCTTTTAAGTTTAGCACATTTTTGTGGTTGACCCAGGGCAAAAATGTGCCTTCAACTTTCCAGCCCCAAATTACTGCCCCCTCCCAGATCCAGAACTAAACTGACACCATTCTCACCCTCTCTGTTTTTCCAAAAGATCTGCAGCTCTCTTTCTGGGCTCCTTTCAAGACCCACTCCCTTCCCTGAATGGTCCCCAGGGTTCCTCCCTTGGGCATTTGGCTGTCCTGTACTTTCAGTGAAGGGTCACTGATTCTTATCCCTGGAAATCCTATTTCCTCTTCTTGACTTAACTTGTCTTGATTCCTCCCAATTTAACTTGTCTAATGGAAACTGTCTGTTCAGTTGTCGAGGCAATTTCCTTCAGGGGTTAAAGCTGCACTTCTGCTCTCAAGATTCAGTGATTTCCATATCCTACTCTCATTGTATTACTCTGCAACATAAATTCTATTACTCTTAGAGTCATGTGACCTCAATGATGAATGGATTTCTCTAGGACTTTGATGGAGCATCTCAGCCCTCTGATATATTTTATTTCCCACTGAATTCATGTTTCCAGTCTGAAGAAGATATCACTAAGTTTCCACTTGATTTCTTAAGCAAAAATAATTAGTATACAATTAGTAAAATTGTTTGCATGGTTTCTCCTTAATGATAAATCAGGTGATTCTTCCCCTAATTCCAGCAAGAAAACTTCTGGAATCTAGCCACTGCTTCATATATTTATGAAAATGTTTTTTTCACCTTCAGTACATTGGTTGATGAGGACGGAGATTATGAGTTTGACTCCTAGTCTAATCTCATCTCTTTTTCATTATGAAACATAAGGGCAGCCTCCACTGTCCTGGGTTTCAGAATAGGAAGATCATCCTCTGAGTCTGGAAGTGATCATGCAATTTGAGACTTCATGAGAAAATGTTACAACTATACCAGCCACTAGCCACATGAGGCCACTGAGCACTTGAAATGAGTCCAGTATAACAGACGAACTACTTCCTGAACTTTATTTTAATTATAATTAATTTAAGTTTAAAATTGACATTCACAATTCACTTATTGGAAAACTTTTGTGTATGACTTGTTATATGGAATAACTCAGTATATGAACCTATTTTTAGCTATAAAGTGTATGAAATCAAAACACATCAAATATTTCCCCACCTCAAATTTAGTGTCCAAACTGAGATCGGTTGAAAGAGCAAAATAGCAGACTTCAAAAACTATGAAAAAAATGTAAAATCTATCTACCTATATATAATTTTATATTGATTTCACACATGTATTTTATTGGTTAAATAAATATATCATTACTATATTTTGTTATATATATCAATGTATTGTTAAAATATATTAATATGTTAAATTAACATATTTAAATATACATTTGCTAGATGTTTATATGTGTGTATAAAATATATAATTACATAAATATATACATGTAAAATGAATATATTTTAGAACAGTTGTCATTAAATTGGAGAAGGCAATGGCAACCCACTCCAGTACTCTTGCCTGGAAAATCCCATGGACGGAGGAGCCTGGTAGGCTGCAGTCCATGAGGTAGCTAAGAGTTGGACACAACTGAGCGACTTCACTTTCACTTTTCACTTTCCAGCATTGGAGAAGGAAATGGCAGCCCACTCCAGTGTTCTTGCCTGGAGTATCCCAGGGACGGGGGAGCCTGGTGGGCTGCCATCTATGGGGTCACACAGAGTTGGACACGACTGAAGCGATTTAGCAGCAGCAGCAACAATTCATTTTACTTTTTTTTTTTTTTACTTTTTAAAAATGTGATTCTAGAAAATTTTAAATTACATATGTGACTCATATTTCTATTGAACAGTGCTTCTCTGCTACATATTTAGGTAAATCCTTAGATCAAAGGTCCCCAACCATTTGGCATCCAGGTCCAGTTTCATAGAAGACAACTTTTCCATGGACTAGGGTTGCAGGGTTCGGGGGTGGGGTGGCTTCCAGATGATTCAAGCACTTTACATTCATTGTGCACTTTATTTCTATTATTATTACATAAGCCCCACCTCAGATCATAAGGCATTAGATTCCAGAGGCTGGGGACCCCTGCTCTGGAATGATGAATAAACATAACTTTTAAGGATCAAATATTGTGTAAACTTTTAAATAACATTTTTCCCACTTCTCAATGTCAAGAATATTTTGTCATACGAATAAATGTTCATCTGCAATTTCATTGAGATTAAAATAAATGAGATCCTTGTTTGCTGGGTGAGCTTATTGCTGAGCAAATTATATGAATTGAATCTCCATTCCTTAATTAGATTTCTTTCTTAAAATATTGATGACAGAGAGCTAGCAGGTGGGGGAGATCTGAACATCCAATGAGACATGTTTTTTAGGAACCAGAGTAGAGACTTGGATGAAAGGAGTGTTTGTGAGCTAAGCCTTTCATATTATACTTGCCTTGGTCCCAGTAAGAATAACACCATATTGTCTGTCCATTATAGCTATGGGCTATTCTCTTACAACCTTAAAATCAAGCAATAGTACTATTTTTAGGAGATGACTCTGTAGAGCTGACAAATCATGATGTAGCCACAGACTGCCTCTAAGCAACCAATACAAAACAGATTGATGGAACTTGCTGTATTTAAAGTCTTACAAGAGAATGGAGAGTAATAAAGTCTCAAAATGACTTTATTATAACAAACTTTCCACCTAAATGTCGAATTTTTAAGTTCAATTCAAATATAACAAATATGGACTTCTCATAAAGAATAATTATCTTGTACATATGCCTACATATACTGGCATAGAAAGGCTTAGTTACTTCACAAATTTTCAGATCCTGAAACAATAATAAATGGCACCCATATGTCTTGTATAGTAAAAATTGTCCAGAGTTGATATTCACTATTAACGCTACTCCTCAGAGAGGTAGCATGCTAGGTGGAAAAATCATCAAAGATATTTAAATCCTGGATCCACATTTATGGTTGTGCAGCCTTATAACATAATTTAAACTTCCTATCCAACCAGTTCATCTAAAGGAGATCAGTCCTGGGTGTTCTTTGGAAGGAATGATGCTAAAGCTGAAACTCCAGTACTTCGGCCACCTCATGCAAAGAGTTGACTCATTGGAAAAGACTCTGATGATGGGAGGGATTGGGGACAGGAGGAGAAGGGGACGACAGAGGATGAGATGACTGAATGGCATCACCGACTAGAAGGACGTGAGTTTGAGTGAACTCCGGGAGTTGGTGATGGACAGGGAGGCCTGGTGTGCTGCAGTTCATGGGGTTGCAAAGAGTCGGACACGACTGAGAGACTAAACTGAACTGAAACTTCAGATTTCCCATCTGTAAAAAGAAACAATAGTCAATGCCTTCTTCTTTAATGTGAATACTGAATTTAGTATTGCATTCAGTGAATTCTCTCAATCATTTGTTATGTAGTAGGCACAAAGTAGTTGATATATGGGCTTCCCCCATGGCTCAGTGGTAAAGAAACCACCTATAATGTAGGAGATACAGGAGATGCAGGTTCCATCCCAGGGTTGAAAAGATCCCCTGGAGGAAGAAATGGCACCCCACTCCAGTACTCTTGCCTAGGAAATCTCATGGACAGGGGAGCCTGGTGGGCTATAGTCCATGAGGTTGCAGAGTTGGACATGACTGAGCACGCATGCAACAAAAGCTGATACATGGTAAGCAATCAATAAATGTTCCTTTTTTTCCACCTCATGTTACTTAAACATCTCATGTCATACATTAGAGAATATACAGCTAAAAGAGCAGAGAGAAGAAGAAAATAGAAATCAAGCATGATACCCTCCCACAACAAACTTTTAGGGCTATATAGTTTAGGTTTTTCTTTTTTTCTCATTTCGTTTGTCTGCAATAATTTAAAAAGCAATTTCAGTGGGAGTTCACTGCAGCATAGTAATTTTATCTTTCCTTTAATTATACCAATATTTGTGGGCATCTGAACACGTCTGGAAATTGACGATGTTCTTCCTACTTATGTAATGTTCATCTACAAAAATGCCATATGAGAAATTGAATCTCTACGTTCAAGAATTAAACAACAAAACAAGACCGAAGTATGCACCTATTTTGAAGATACACGTATATTAAAAGGCACCTACTGCTACTGCTGCTACTGGTAAGTCACATCAGTCGTGTCCGACTCTGTGCGACCCCATAGACGGCAGCCCACCAGGCTCCCCCGTCCTTGGGATTCTCCAAGCAAGAACACTGGAGTGGGCTGCCATTTCCTTCTCCAATGCATGAAAGTGAAAAGTGAAAGTGAAGTCGCTCAGTCGTGTCCGAATTTTGGCGACCCCATGGACTGCAGCCCACCAGGCTCCTCTGTCCATGGGATTTTCCAGGCAAGAATACTGGAGTGGGGTGCCACTGCCTTCTCCAAAGGCACCTACATTCCTAATTAAACATATAAGTAGTTTTAAGAATTCAGGTTTAGTTGACTGACATACTGTTTTGTGTTGTAGATAGTGACCTATTTGTTAATTTGATTTACAGTTGGGTATTTTTTTCTGTGACTTGGAGATTAAGCTTAGTTTTTCAAATTGCAAACATTTTTTAAGACCTTCAAAATCTTAGGTGCCTGATCAAACACTGTATCAGAGTATCTAACAGATAAAAGACTGTATGTGTTGTATGACAGTGTTTCCTTTAAGGTAGTGAAAACAGACTGTTGGTCCCCACACCCAGAGTTTTTGACTCAGCACGTCTGGGTGAGATCTCAGAACTTGTTTTTCTGACAAGTACCCTGGTGATGTTGATCCTATTAGTCTAAGGACCGCACTTTGAGAAACATTGGTGTTATGGCTTCCCTTGTGGCTCAGCTGGTAAAGAATCCACCTGCAATGCAGGAGACCTGGGTTCGATCCCTGGGTTGGGAAGATGCCCTGCAGAGGAGAAAGACTACCCACTCCAGTATTCTGGCCTAGACAGTTTCATGGACTGTATAGGTCACGGGGTCGCAAAGAGTCAGACACGACTGAGTAACTTTCACTTTCACTTTGCAACTCCTGCACTAATGGCAATTAAGGACAGACAGTGAAGGGAACTACACAAACAGGGCTTCGCTGGTAGCTCAGCAGTAAAGAATCCACCTGCAGTGCAGGAGCGGCAGAAGACACAGTTTTGATCCCTGGGTTGAAAAGACTCCCTGGAGGAGGGTGTGGCAATCCGCTCCAGTATTCTTGCCTGGAGAATCCCATGGACTGAGGAGCCTGGTGGGCTACAGTCCATAGAGTCACAGAGTCTGACATGACTGAAGCGACTTAGCATGCATACTTAAATAAGAAAAGATTTCTGAAGATATACAGGAGTTGCTTGATTTTTACCTCAAACTGCTTACTGTGTGGCAAGAGTTAGTGTCTGAAAGATATGCTATTTGTACAGAGAACAGTGGTGCTCCAGTTTTTCCATTAATTGGTAGAATTCTCTTGGGAAAGTCACTTTTTTTTTTTTTCTGGGTCTCAGTATTACCTATACAAGGTGAGTTTTGAATATTGGTAAATAATGAAATTGTAAATTGTAAATCACCATACTAATAAAATTTGTGGGTTTTTTTTTTTAGTATAAGGGAGGAGTGAAATTAATGTCCTTAAGGAGAGGAGCTTAATTAATGTCCTTGAGAAAAATATACACAGTATAAGCACTGTTACAAAACAGGAAGCAAGAATGAGTGAGATAAGCCATTGGGCACAGCAGTTGGCTGAGGCAAAAAGGCCTTCAGGCCCAGCTGCTCAGTCACAACTTTAGAAAACAGTTGCTGAAAATCTGGGAATGAACTAAAAGAGTTGTACTGTAACCTTGCTGTCCAAATGAGGGTACCAGCAAGAAAGAAACTGTAGCAGTAAGCAACCAACCCTGGACACAGCAGGACTCCTGCTCAACAGCGCCACCATGTGTCAAAGACTGACAATAGCTGCGCTGAGGGACTGGGTAGTTAAAGAGGACTGACTCCCTTTGTAGTGAATAATCCCTGCTGCTGCTGCTAAATCGCTTCAGTCGTGTCTGTGCGACCCCATAGACGGCAGCCCACCAGGCTCCCCCGTCCCTGGGATTCTCCAGGCAAGAGTACTGGAGTGAGTTGCCATTTCCTTCTCCAGTGCATAAAAGTGAAAAGTGAAAGTGACGTCGCTCAGTCCTGTCCGACTCTTCGCGACCCCATGGACTGCAGCCTACTAGGCTCCTCCGTCCATGGGATATTCCAGGCAAGAGTACTGGAGTGGGGTGCCATTGCCTCCTCTGGAATAATCCCTAGGAGTTTTTGAATAATATTCTGGAGAGAGTAAAGCCTTAACAGAGAGACATTAGACTCTTTCAGAAAAAGGCAGTTGTATTTAAAGTTATTCTATAAAAAATAAAGAAATGTGCCCGTATTTGTACACTAAAAATTGATTTGATTCATGCCTGAACTATTAATATATTATTTGTTTCTGCCATAAGGAGTAGAAGGCAGGACACAGCCTTCTGTATCTAGAACCTGTAGAGGCCAAAATGATCAGGCATTGTCACAGGCCCCTCTCTGTTTTCATGTGTGTCTTTGGATGCTAGGGATGGCTTGAATGATGTTAGGTATTAAGTGTTTGCTGGATAGTTTCTCTTTCTGGGCAGTAAACAACTTGAACATTCTCCTACCATATCTAAAGTTAGAAATTCTGGGTAACATGTCACCGAAAATCTTAAAAATGCATTGTTGAGCTCTCAAGGAGGGGGAAAAAAGGAATTCTATAGTTTCTTCAAATAATAAGATATTAAAAACTAAAGCTATAAGTACAAAATAACACTGGGGCTGTCCAGGAGAGAGGAAGGTTTCTAGGCCCAGTAACCATAAGTCTGGGGTCTTAGCATCCATGTGAACACAGAGTGTGAAGCTCTGATACCGAGAGATAGAAATGAAAATAAGATCACAACCCTAAGCTCCTCACCCAGTAAAGCAAGAACACTTGAAAGGACGGTCTAGGAAAAAAATCAAGCTACTAGCAAGGATAAATGGTTTTGTCTACCTGGATAGGAAAAAACCTCTCTTTTGACTTTGAAAGTTGTGGGTCTTTCCACAAGTAGTTTGAGGTTTGAAACAGGTTGGAAATTATTTAGTCTGGGAACCCTCAAGCTAGGAGATTAACACAAAATTTAGTCCCAAAATGCTAATATCCTCAGTGTGCCTGACTAAAGCAAATTGGAAAACTTTTTGGAATGGCACATTCCCAAGCCAGGCTGTGGAAAATTTCCATGGATGAAGATAAGTTCACAATTGAAAATCACAAAACCTGAAATAATCCTTCATTGGGGAATGTTAGGGCACAAAAACAGGAATTTTAGACCCATAAGAATCAAAGGAATGGAGGAGCAGAACATCATTTCAGGAGGAAGGCCGAGGTGAAACATAAGTCTGTCCTGTGCAAATGGCAATGGCTATGAATAGCTTCCCTGGGCTGGTGTGTTGAGAGAACTCTTGAGGCTCAGTTGCTGCTGCTGCTCAGTCGCTTCAGTCGTGTCGGGCTATGTGCGACCCCATAGACAGCAGCCCACCAGGCTCCCACATCCCTGGGATTCTCCAGGCAAGCACACTGGAGTGGGTTGCCATTTCTTTCTCCAATGCATGAAAGTGAAAAATGAAAGGGAAGTTGCTCAGTCGTGTCCGACTCTTCGCGACCCCATGGACTGCAGCCCACCAGGCTCCTCGGTCCAGGGGATTTTCCAGGCGAGAGCACTGGAGTGGGTGCCGTTGCAGTGGAAAAGCCAAATTGTCACCGGTAGTGTTCTCTTCCTATTGGAAATTTTTGTCTGNCGTGTCCGACTCTTCGCGACCCCATGGACTGCAGCCCACCAGGCTCCTCGGTCCAGGGGATTTTCCAGGCAAGAGCACTGGAGTGGGTGCCATTGCAGTGGAAAAGCCAAATTGTCACCGGTAGTGTTCTCTTCCTACTGGAAATTTTTGTCTGACTTAATTAACTCTCTGGATCAGCAGTCCCAGGACCTAGCAAGTAGTTTGTGATGAAAAAGCATATGACTGAAAGAGAGAAAAAATAGCAGCAAACTGTTCTAAGTCCTCCATAATACCTCCTTCAACTTTTTCTTACATGTCTCCATTGCACTTTGTACCTCCATTAATTATAACTTATCTAGGGATAATGTTAGAAGTTTATGAATCTGCCTCCAGCACTAGGCAGTGAGCTTCTTAAAGAAAAAGTAGATGATATTTTATTCAAATATATATTCCTCGGGCCCATCAAAGTATTTAGCACAGGGTATGGGTTTGCTAAAAGTGTACCAAATTGAAATGAAGAAGAGGAGTGAGCTCTAAGAGTCAACAATCACAAGGTAGGCACTTCCCTGGTGGTCCAGTGGGTAAAGACTCCATCCTCCCAGTGCAGGGGGCGTGAGTTCAATCCCTGGCTTGGGAACTAAGATCCCACATGCCTCACAGTGAGGCCAGAAAAAAAAAAAAAAATCACTAGGTAGAATCATTTTTCAGAGAAGGCAATGGCAACCCACTCCAGTACTCTTGCCTGGAAAATCCCATGGACGGAAGAGCCTAGTGGGCTGCAGTCCATGGGGTTGCAAAGAATCAGACACAACTGAGCGACTTCGCTTTCACTTTTCACTTTCATGCATTGGAAAAGGAAATGGCAACCCACTCCAGTGTTCTTGCCAGGACAATCCAAGGGATAGTGGAGCCTGGTGGCTGCCGTCTCTGGGGTCGCACAGAGTCGAACACGACTGAAAGTGACTTAGCAGCAGCAGCAGAATCATTTTTAGCATAAGCAACCATTTTATTCTTTATATTGTCTTCCCAGATGAAAACCATTCACTTTATCCAAATCACCAAAGGGGGGAAAAAACAAAACAAAACAAAATTTGAATCACATGTTTATTTTTGTATCTCACCCTCTCCTAGCACCTGTCACTGTTTCTTGGCAGATACTCTTGACAGATACTTGGTATATGTTCTTAGCAGATACCCAACAAATTCTTGATAAATGATTGGTAAATCAGCTTTTTCAAAACAAAGCTTCTTTAACTCTTTGCTAAGCTACCTGTCTTCCTGCAATGTCAGAATCCATGGCCAAAGTAGTGATACCAGCTGGTTAGAAGCAGTGAAGACAGCAATCAGCCTTCAGAGGACAGTCCCAGTGGGGCACAGGAAGTCAACTAATGAGAGGGTTAGCAGCCCAACTGCCTCATATGCCACCTAAAAGCTACTATTTTTACTCCTCACGAGATATTTTCCGCTTCAAAATTGTTGCCTTTCCCCCCTTGATATATCTCTTACTTCCCAGTTAAGTTTCAAGCTTGCTTTCTTCCAGTTTCAACCCCAAATTCCCTCCCCAGAGATATCTCTCCAAACACGGTTTTATGAGGAAGGCTAACAGACCTGGCCCGGAGGGTATTAACAGTCTCTTTGATATGGATGAGAGCACAGATGGCCTTCTCCCCTCCAGGGAGGGCTGCCAAATGGGCAGCCTCTTTAAATAGACAGAACTCAAGTCCTGCCAGCCTTACTCTCCTCCCCTTCATTATACCCCACATCCGAAATCTCTATCCATCACTCACACTCCTGTTTGGTCTGGACGAGGGAGTGACTTTGGCAAGACTCTCAGAATATCCTTCATGAACTCTGGCATCCCCCTGTGCGGTCCAGTCAACCACAGTGGATTAGTTCAGTTTCCCCTTTTCACGGAATTTTAGGAATTAGTGGACAAATTTGGAAACATGCTGTGGAGAGATCAGATTACTTAGAGTGGCAGAATTGAAAGAATAAGGAGAGAAAAAAGCGCCACAGAAGAAAGGGCATCTGAGTAAAACCTTGAGGGAGATGGGTAAAGATATTCCAGGGGAACAAGGCAGAGCATATACAAAGATCCGGGGATGGTGGGAGGTGGCCATGGGGGTGCAACGTGGGTCCTGGTTTGAGTAAAGTGCAACAAATATAATAGGGTGAATGAAGATGAGAAATAAAAAGTGACGTTAATAATTTGGTTGGGGTCAAATGATCAGTGTAAAAGAATTGCAAACTTACTCTGTGGCAATAAACAAAACCACAGCCATTTGAGTATATACTATGTGCCGAGTTCCACCATAGCCACTGAGGTTACCATGATGTCTCAGACACAAGCTCACAGTCCCCACCAGAAACCCACAGTGTAATATCTACTTGCTAAACTCCTGAGAAACACATATTATAAAATAAGGGTATTTTACCCTGTGGCATAAACCAAGTCAGAATCTTCCAGAGGCATGGGGTGAAGGGTGAAGGGGAGTAACAGAGGTGGAAGCCAGAGGCTTGGGTTTAAGGGTGAAAGGGAGTGATAGACGTGGAAGCTAGAGGCTTGGGGTTAAGGGTGAAGGGGAGTGATAGGCGTGGAAGCCAGAGGGGTGGGGTTAAGGGTGAAGGGGAGTGACAGGGGTGGAAAAGCAAGCTCAGTGTCATTGTCGGAGGAGGTGAATCCTTTTTTTCTGTTTTTAGCTTTTGATCCTATTCACCTAGTTCCTAACTCTGGCAACCATCAATCTGTTCTCATTCTGTAAATTCAGTGTTTTTTATTTTTTCTTTTTGAATTCAGTATATCAGTGAGATCATACAGTGTTTGTCTTTTTCTGTCTGAAGTACTTCACTTAACATAATGCCCTCAACATTCTTCCATGTTGTTTCAAGTGGTAAGATTTCCTTCTTTTTTGTGGTAAATAACAACAAAGGTCCATCTAGTCAAGGCTATGGTTTTTCCAATACTCATGTATGGATGTGAGAGTTGGACTGTGAAGAAAGCTGAACACCAAAGAATGGATGCTTTTGAACTGTGGTGTTGGAGAAGACTCTTGAGCGTCCCTTGGACTGCAAGGAGATCCAACCAGTCCATTCTGAAGGAGATCAACCCTGGGTGTTCTTTGAAAAGAATGATGCTAAAGCTGAAACTCCAGTACTTTGGCCACCTCATGCGAAAAGCTGACACATTGGAAAAGACTCTGATGCTGGGAGGAATTGGGGGCAGGAGGAAAAGGGGACGACTGTCGGGGTCCAGCCCCAGTGAATCCAGGGTAATTTGAAGCAGGGATGGAGGAAAATTGTTTAATTAAAGATATGGAGAGAGATTACAAAAGAAGAGTGTAGTAGGAAAATTGGTGGAAAAAGAAGCTAACTAACTTGGTTTATGCGGAGAACCAATAAAACCCCGAGACAAGGGATTTGCACCATTGACGTAGGCCACCGGCACCCGCTTGAATAGTGGAGGGTGCCCCGCCTTGGGCTTGCTCTCGCGTGGGTCTTAGAAGCCAGGGCAAATAAGTAGACATGTAGAGCCTCCGTGCTCCAGATGGGAATTCAGCCAGAAAAGAAGAGAACAAGAAAAGACCACACGGGGGAAACAAGTCTTTCCAGGAACTGGTACATTTCTTTATTTTCCAGGTCCACTTTTATACTTTTTGTTATACATAGAGATAAATGGAAAACACAAAGTCACGTGGGGTCAGCAGTCCTGACCCTTATTGAAACCATGCTTTCTTTCCGCATTCCTTCTGATATACAAAGTTCTCAGGTGATTTACATCATCTTCTGGCCAAGAGGCCTGCTAAATTTTATGACCCTTTCTGATGATGATTCTGTTCAGTTCAGTTCAGTCGCTCAGTCGTGTCCGACTCGCTGCGACCCCATGAATTGCAGCACGCCAGGCCTCCCTGTTCATCACCATCTCTCGGAGTTCACTGACTTGTGTCCATTGAGTCCGTGATGCCATCCAGCCATCTCTTACTCAGTTGTCCCCTTCTCCTCCTGCCCCCAATCCCACCCAGCATCAGAGTCTTTTCCAATGAGTCAACTCTTNAAAATAAAGTCTGACACTGTTTCCACTGTTTCCCCATCTATTTCCCATGAAGTGATGGGACCAGATGCCATGATCTTCGTTTTCTGAATGTTAAGCTTTAAGCCATTTTTTTCTCTTTCCTCTTTCACTTTCATCAAGAAGCTCTTTAGTTCTTCATCACTTTCTGCCATAAAGGTGGTGTCATCTGCATATTTGAGGTTATTGATATTTCTCCTGGCAATCTTGATTCCAACTTGTGTTTCTTCCAGTCCAGCATTTCTCATGATGTACTGTGAATATAAGTTAAATAAACAGGGTGATGGTATACAGCCTTGACATACTCCTTTTCCTATTTGGAACCAGTCTGTTGTACCATGTCCAGTTCTAACTGTTGCTTCCTGACCTGCATACAGATTTCTCAAGAGGCAGGTTAGGTGGTCTGGTATTCCCATCTCTTTCAGAATTTTCCACAGTTTATAGTGATCCACACAGTCAAAGGCTTTGGCATAGTCAATAAAGCAGAAATAGATGTGTTTCTGGAACTCTCTTGCTTTTTCCATGATCCAGCGGATGTTGGCAATTGGATCTCTGGTTCCTCTGCCTTTTCAAAAACCAGCTTGAACATCAGGGAATTTACGGTTCATGTATTGCTGAAGCCTCGTTTGGAGAATTTTGAGCATTACTTTACTAGCATGTGAGATGAGTGCAATTGTGTGGTAGTTTGAACATTCTTTGGCATTGCCTTGCTTTGGGATTGGGTTGAAAACTGACCTTTTCTAGTCCTGTGGCCACTGCTGAGTTTTCCAAATTTGCTGGCATATTGAGTGCAGTACTTTCACAGCATCATCTTTCAGGATTTGAAAGAGCTCATCTGGAATCCCATCACCTCCACTAGCTTTGTTCGTAATGATACTTTCTAAGGCCCACTTGACTTCATATTCCAAAATGTCTGGCTCTAGATTAGTGATTACATCATCACGATTATCTGGGTCATGAAGATTTTTTTTGTACAGTTCTTCCATGTATTCTTGCCACCTCTTCTTAATATCTTCTGCTTCCGTTAGGTACATACCGTTTCTGTCCTTTATTGAGCCCATCTTTGCATGAAATGTTCCCTTGGTATCTGATAGACTGAAAACCAAAATCACAGAAAACTAACCAATCTGATCACATGGACCACAGCCTTGTCTAACTCAATGAAAATATCAGTCATGCCTTGTAGAGCTACCCAAGGCAGACAGGTCATGGTGAATGGTTCTGATAAAATGTGGTCCACTGGAGAAAGGAATGGCAAACCACTTCACTATTCTTGTCTTGAGAACCCCATAAACAGTATAAAAAGGCAAAAAGTTAGGACACTGAAAGAGGAACTCCCCAGGTCAGTAGGCACCCAATATGCTACTGGAGATCAGTGGAGAAATAACTCCAGAAAGAATGAAGAGATGGAGCCAAAGCAAACACAACACCCAGTTGTGGATGTGACCGGTAATGGAAGCAAGGTCCAATGGTGTAAAGAGCAACATTGCTTAGGAACCTGGAATGTTAGGTCTATGAATCAAGGTATTGGAGGTGGTCAAACATGAGATGGCAAGATTGAACGTTGACAGTTTAAGAATCAGTGAGCTAAAATGGACTGGAATGGGTGAATTTAACTCAGAGGACCCTTATATCTACTACTATTGGCAAAAATCCCTTAGAAGAAATGGAGTAGCTATTGGAGTCAACAAAAGAGTCCAAAATGCAGTACTTGGATGCAATCTCAAAAATGACAGCATGACCTCTTTTTGTTTTCAATGCAAAGTATTCAATATCAAGGTAATCTAAGTCTATGCCCTACCATAATGCTAAAGAAACTGAAGTTGAATGGTTCTATGAAGACCTATAAAACCTTCTAGAATTAACACCCCCAAAAGTTGTCCTTTTCATTATAGGAGAATGGAATGCAAAAGTAGGAAGTTAAAAAACACCTGGAGTAACAAGCAAATTTGGCCTTGGAGTAGAGAATGAAGCAGGGCAAAGGCTAATAGAGTTTTGCCAAGAGAACACACTGATCATAGCAAACACCCTCTTCCGACAAAAAAAGACTAGACTGTACATGTGGACATCAACAAATGGCCAACAATGAAATCAAATTGATTATATTCTTTGCAGCCAAAGATGGAGAACTGTATACAGTCAGAAAGAACAACACTGGGAGATGACTGTGGCTCAGATCATCAACTCATTATTGCCAAATTCAGACTTAAATTGAAGAAAGTAGAGAAAAACACTAGACCATTCAGGTATCAGTTCAGTTGCTCAGTTGTGTCCGACTCTTTGCGACCCCATGAATTGCAGCACGCCAGGCCTCCCTGNGTAGGCTGCAGTCCATGGGGTCACTAACAGTTGGACAGGACTGAGCGACTTCACTTTCACTTTTCACTTTCATGCGTTGGAGATAGTCTCCAATTAAAATAAACAAATTTATACTAAGAAAAAAGAAAAAAAGAATACGGAAATGGGTTGCCATTTCCTTCTCCAGGGGATCTTCCCAACCCAAGAATTGAACCTGGATCATCGAACACTGGCAGGCAGATTCTTTACTACTGAGCCACCAGGATATAAAATTAATACACTATGTACTTTAAATATATTACAATTTTATTTGGCAATCATACCTCAATAAATTTGAAAACAATTCAAAAAAAGAAAAAAAAAGAATTACTGGTCAGTTGTTCCAATGAGAAACTGAGCCAAAGCAGGGTCTTCGAAGCCCCAAAGTTCTGCTGTATCTAGGGGAGAGTGGCTTCATGCCCATCTTCAACTACAGTAGCTCAGCTGAAAATCTGCTTTATGCTTTGAAAGTACCACTTCACTAGTTTAGAGGCACCAAATAAAAATATCTCAGGAGATATTCAAATTAAAAGATAACTTCAGAAAAGCACGATGTCCAATAATATATCCTTAGAATTTTCCAAACAGCCTAAGGAAACATCTAGGTTCTTCAGGGCGATTATAGTATTTCTCATAATCACTTACCGCCACCTGCTGTATGAAGAGAAGCATTGCTGATGGGCAAATTGTATATCAAGAACCAAATAAATTCTATGTGGCTATCGTTTCTTGGCTTTGTCCTTTGTTTATCACTGTTGTTGTTAAAACAAACGCCAGTAGAAAATAAAAATAGTAGAAACCCGTTCAGAGAAATGTGCCAGTGGAATCGGCAGCATCCCTGGCCGTTCCGAGAGCTTCCACTTGCCTGGGGAAGTTCTCCACTGATTGATCGAGACTTCAGTGACTCTTGTGATACTGGAGAAGGCACGTCTTGCAAACAGCTCCTCTCGGTGTTCAGTGCTCTTATGGATACTCAAAATGCCAGGCAATGCTCCCCAAGGAATTCCCATGGCATCTGTATACCTAGTTCATGTGCATTCTATGCCCCTAATATTTCCTAAAGTGAAGAGATCCTATGATGATATTTCACTCTATTTGATTAAGAGATCTAATAATATTTTAAAGGTTTTGATTTTCCACTTCATCCTATCAATAACATGAGAGTCATCTCTTTTTTTTTTTTTGGCAAAGTGATTACAGCTTATCAATTCTACATAAACACGATGGCAAGGGCCAACTGTAGTTGGTGATTTTTTTTTTTTTCTTACTTTAATTCATAAGGATGAAGACTTTGTGATAAGAAGAAAAACAATACCCGAGAGAAAATACAAAAGATATTTTTAAAGCAATTGATCAAGTAATTGTTAATGTGATCACTACTTTTCATATAGTCACTAAATGATTTTTCATATACTCACTATATTAAAAGACACAAGAGTGTGTTTTCTTTGTATTGAAGGGGTTCAGAATGACTCTCTCCACAATGAATCGCCCCACTCTGGTGGTTAGATTATTTTGTACTAAAAGCAATGGAGACTCTGTGGATTCAAGAGAAATTTCGCCCCTTCTGTAGGTTAGAAGAATTTAAATTAGGAGTCTTTCCCAGAATTAGAATTATTGCCAGGGATCAGTTTTATTTAAGTGGCTCATCTATGTGGTAGGGCAAACATTCCAATTACCTAACATCTGCTCTTCTTCTTATTGTCCTGTGATGACCTTCCTGTTCTTGGAAGGCCCAGACCCCTAACTCGAAATGGCATACAGATTTCATTTTACCTTTCTGTCTTTGAATTGCTCATGATTGTGGAGCCCCCATAAGTTCAAAATTAAATTTTGCTTTTCTCTTATTTTAGGACATCCCTGGTAGCTCAGATATTGAAGCATCTGCCTGGTTCAATCCCTGGGTCAGGAAGATCCCCTGGAGAAGAAAATGGCAACCCACTCGAGTACTCTTGCCTAGAAAATCCCATGGATTGGAACCTGGTAGGCGATAGTCCATGGGGTCAACAAAGAGTCGGACATGACTGAGCTACTTCAATTTCTACTTTTTCTCCTGTTTAACTATTTCAGTTTCATGTCAATTTGACTATTAGATGAGCTGAAACAAACTTTGAAGAGTAAAGGAAAATTCTTCATAACAGTATTATTATTTTTCTAATTGTTTTATATAAACCTACTGTTTTTACACACACACAAAATGGATCCTCATCATAAACATAGCAACTAAGGTTCAGATTTAATTTGACTGAAAACAATTAAACAAGATGGCATTTCTATAAACCAATATTTGTCAAAAAACCTACAGTTAGCATTATTTTTAAGGATGAAAAACGTTTCCTGTTAGAATTGGGAACAAGGTAAGGATACCCATTCACCTCTGCTATTCAACATAATACTGTAAGTTCTAGTCAGAGAAATAAAGCAAGAAAGGAAATTTAAAGGAATGTAGGTCGGAAAGGAAGAAATATAACTGTTCTCATTTATAGATGGTATGATTATTACATAAAAATTCTAAGAAATCTATCTGAAAAAATCCTAGAACTAGTAAAAGAGTTCAGAAAAATTGCATGATACAAAATCAATATATAAAAATGAATTGTATTTCTATACATTAGCAATAAACATTTGTAGGTCAAAATCTTAAATACAATACTATTTACAGATGGTAGAAAAAAATCTGAGTGTAAATCTAATAAGTAAGTAAGTGTTAGTCACTCAGTTGTGCCCAACTCTTTGTGACCCCATGGACTGCAGCCTACCAGGATCCTCTGCTCATGAGATTTTCCAGGCAAGGATACTGAAGTGGGTTGCCATTCCCTTCTCCAGGGGATCTTCCCAACCCAGGGATCGAACTGAGGTCTTCTGCACTGCAGGGAGATTCTTTATCAAATGAGCCACAAGGGACATGATGAAAACGAAAATATAAGTAAAAAAAAAAAAAAACAGAAGATGTAAATAAATGAAGAGGCATATTGTGGTCATGGATTGGAAAATATGTCAATTCTCTCCACATTGATGTGTGTGTGTGTGTGTGTGTGTGTGTGTGTGTGTGCGTGTTCAGTTGCCTCCTACTCTTTGTAACCCCATGGACTGTAACCCACCAGGGTCCTCTGTCTATAGAATTTTCAAGCCAAGAATATTGGAGCAGGTGGCCATCTCCTACTCCAGAGGATTGTCCTGACCCAAGAATCGAACCCCCATTTCTTATGTCTCCTGCATTGGCAGACAGGTTCTTTAACATGAACCCTAACCCTAAAACCCTAACCCCATACATTCATTGCAATTTCTGTAGAAGTTCCAGAAGATATTTTATTGGTAAGGTCAAGGTTATTTTAAAATTATTTGGAAAAGTAAAGTAATTAGGGTAGTTAAAACAATTTTGAAGAAAAAATATAATCACATGGGAGGACTCACCCTACCTGATTTTAAGTCTTTCTGTATAGGTACAGTAAACAGACTGTGCTGTGTTGATGGAGAGATAGACACCTAGATCAAAGGAAGAGAACAGAGAACCCAGAAATAGAGCCATGAAGATCCATCGGACTGGTTTTTGACAAAGGTATGAAGGGAATGCAATGGAGAAGGATACACTTTTCAACATATAATGCTGGGGCAACTGAATACTTGTGGGCAAAAATATTAACCCTAACCTAACCCTAAACTTATGAGCAGCTTAGATAGCATATTCAAAAGCAAAGACATTACTTTGCTGACTAACGTCCGTCTAGTCAAGGCTATGGTTTTTCCAGTAATCATGCATGCATGTGAGAGTTGGACTGTGAAGAAGGCTGAGCGTTGAAGAATTGATGCTTTTGAACTGTGGTGTTGGAGAAGACTCGAGAGTCCCTTGGACTGCAAGAAGATCCGAACAGTCCATTCTGAAGGAGATCAACCCTGGGATTTCTTTGGAAGGAAGGATGCTAAAGCTGAAACTCCAGTACTTTGGCCACCTCATGCGAAGAGTTGACTCATTGGAAAAGACTTTGATGTTGGGAGGGATTGGGGGCAGGAGAAGGGGACGACAGAGGATAAGATGGCTGGATGGCATCACGGACTCGATGGACGCAAGTCTGAGTGAACGGACTCGATGGACACGAGTCTGAGTGAACCCCGGGAGTTGGTGATGGACAGGGAGGCCTGGCGTGCTGTGATTCATGGGGTCGCAGAGTCGGACACGACTGAGCAACTGAACTGAACTGAAACTCATATTTTGTACAAAAATTAATTCAAAGTTTTAGATCATAGGTTTATATGTAAAACACGAAATGGTAATGCTTTTTCAAAGAAACCACAGGAGAAAATCTTCAGGACCTAAATGTTTAGTGAAGGGGTCTTAGAATTGACACCAAAAGCATGATTCATTGTTTAAAAAGTAGGATAAATCAGACTTCATTGAAATTAAAGACATTTTAATTTTGCTAAGTAAATGCATCAAAATTTCTTATCAAATCCCTGTTAAGAAGTGGAAAAGACAATCTATAGACTGAGAGAAAATATTTCCAAGCCTACATATCTGATGTAGAATTCATATCCAGAATGTTAAAAGAATTCTCAAAATACAATAGTAAAAAACATAATTAATAAACCATTCAATCAAAAAATAAACAAAAGACATGAAAGATATTGCACTAGAGGACTTACAGGTGGCAAATAAAGACATTAAAACATATTAAACATATTAGCAAATAAGGAAATGTATTGCACATCTGTCAAAACAGGACAAATGAAATATTAACACCCAGATTGTTGGCAAGGATGAAGGAAAACTGGATCTTTCATACACCACAGGTGGCAATGTAAAATGGTATGGCCACCCTGGAAAATAGTTTGGCAGTTTCTCAAAACAAACCAAAAACCTCTAAACATACACTTACAATATAACGCAATAATTGTCTTCCTGGAAATTTATCCCAGAGAAATAAAAACTTATGTCTAAACAAAAACCCACGCATGATTCTTCATAGCAGTTTTACATGTACTAATTAAAAATTGGAAATAACTAAATGTCTTATAATAAATAGATGAGTAAGTAGACTCTTGAACATTCATAATAACACTAGTTATCAATTAAAAAGGACAAACTAGTGATTTATGCAACAACTTGAACAACTTGGATGGACCTCAAGGATATTGTACTGCATAGGGAAAAAAGGTAACATCAAAAAATTACATACTATATGAATTCATTTATAACATTCTTGAAATGACAAAATACCTTAGTATATTTCCTTCATTTCATTTCCATGATTTCCATGTCTGTGTCTTGCTATTAGACATTATGTAGGGGACAATGCCGTCTTTTACAGCTTAACAATGTCAGGTGTTAGGGATGCTGGAGGAGGTGGGGGTGACTCTCTGAGAATATACTGTGCTGCCAAGTCTGTGGTGATGGAATACTTCCCTATCTTGATTGCCGTGAAGTCGATCAGTCATGTCTGTCTTTGCGACCCCATGGAGTAGCCTACCAGGCTCCCAGGCTTCTCCATCCATGGGCTTTTCCAGGCAATAGTTCTGGAGTGGGTTGCCATTTCCTCCTCCAGTGGTGCTTACCAAATCTAAACATATGATAAACTGACACAGAGCTATGCACACACTTTATATCATTATCAACTTTCTGTTTGGGGGCCACAATCACTGGGAAAACTGGGTGTCAGGGGCAGGGGACTAGCTATACTACTTATGCAACTTCCTGTGACTCTGTAATTATTCTAAATAAAAAACTGTTCTTAAAAAATTGATGTGTGGCAGAACCAATACAATATTGTAAAGTAATTAGCCTCCAATTAAAATAAATAAATTTAAATTTAAAAATTCAACTAGAGAAAAAATGCAGAATATATTTAAATATATAACTAATGTATCTGTACGATCATATCACCTCGTCTTAGAGAATTCTAAGGCTAGGAATCCAATTTACTAATTACACTTCTGCTGAACCTCTTTACTTCCTTCTTTACATCTTCATTCTTATTCGCTAGTACACAGACCACTTCCATCACGTTGATAACACTTCACTGATGCAAACTCAACTGCTTTTTGATGTAAACTTTAACTGCTCTTTAGTGCTGGAATCTAACAAGTACAGTGGCTGCAGTTTTCTAGGCTCAGTGAACATTAAATTTCATTTAATAATTTACACGTCTATGTTACTCTGCTGCTGCTGCTAAGTTGCTTCAGTCGTGTCCGACACTGTGCGACCCCATAGACAGCAGCCCACCAGGCTCCCCCGTCCCTGGGATTCTCCAGGCAAGAATACTGGAGTGGGTCGCCATTTCCTTCTCCAATGCATGAAAGTGAAAAGTGAAAGTGAAGTCGCTCAGTCGTGTCCGACTCTTCGCGACCCTCTGGACTGCAGCTCACCAGGCTCCTCCGTCCATGGGATTTTCCAGGCAAGAGTACTGGAGTGGGGTGCCATTGCCTTCTCCGTATGTTACTCTGTTAGATGCCAAACTTAGATCCACACCAAAGTCATCTTTGAAAACTTTAGCACAGCTCCTGGCACCTGTTAGGGTTAAATAAAAGTTGGAGGATGAGTGAGCTATACCCAAATGAACTGTACATTCATTTTAAGAAATGGAAAAATGATAAGTGAATAATTTTAGATAATGGCTCTGGGAGTTTAGTGTCTCCGTAGAAAATATTTTGGTAAATAAAAGCACTTAATCTTACATGGAACTTTCCCGGTGGCTCAGCAGTAAAGAATCTGCCTGCAATTCAGGAGAAATACGTTCAATCCCTGGGTGGGGAAGATTCCCTGGAAGAGGGAATGGCAATCCACTCCAGTATTCTTGCTGGGAAATCTCATGAACAGAGTAGCCTGGTGGGCTATAGTCCATGGGGTCACAAAAGAATAGAACTGAACAACAAATCTTACATGGAATGTGTTTATTCCATGACCAGCTTATTCCATGACACTACTTTGCTGACAAAGGTCCATCTAGTCAAAGCTATGGTTTTTCCAGTAGTCATGTATGGATGTGAGAGTTGGACTATAAAGCAAGCTGAGAGCCAAAGAATGGATGCTTGTGAACTGTGGTGTTGGAGAAGGCTCCTGAGAGTCCCTTGGACTGCAAGGATATCCAACCAGTCAATTCTAAAGGAATCAGTCCTGAAAATTCATTGGAAGGACTGATGCTAAAGCTGAAACTCCAATATTTGGCCACCTGATACAAAGAACTGACTCATTTGAAAAGACCCTGATGCCGGGAAAGATCGAAGAGAGAAGAAGGGAGGAGAGGCAGACGACAGAAGATGAGATGTTTGGATGAAATCATCTGCTCAATGGACATGAATTTGAGCAAACTCTGGAAGATGGTGAAAGACAGGGAAACCTGGCGTGCTGCAGACCACGGGGTCGAGAATCGGACACGACTGCGAGACTGAACTGAACTGAACAGTTCTAATATGGCCAGCAGGGGGCGAATTGCTCTTTAGTTTAGTGTTGCAGCGGCTGCAGTTTTCTAGGTTCGATTTTATGCTATCCAGGTTTGTCATAGCTTTCCTCCCAAGGAGCAAGCGTCTTCTAATTTCTTGGCTGCAGTTACCATCTGCAGTGATTTCAAAGCCCAAGAATATAAAATCTGTCACTGCTTCCACTTTCCCCCCTTCTATTTGCCATTAAGTGATGGGACTGGATGCCAGGGTCTCAGTTTTTTGAATGTTGAGTTTTAAGTCAGCTTTCTCACTTTCGTCTTTCGCCGTCATCGAGACTTTAGTTCTTCTTCACTTTTTGTCATTAGAGTGGTGTATCATCTACATATCTGGGATTATTTATATTTCTCCCAGCAGTCTTTATTCCAGCTGTGAGTCATTCAGCCTGGCATTTCGCATGAAGTACTCTGCATACATGCTTCCCTGATAACTCAGTTGGTAAAGAATCCGCCTGCAATGCAGAAGACCCCAGTTTGATTCGTGGGTTTGGAGGATCCCCTGGAGAAGGGATAGACTACCCACTCCAGTATTCTTGGACTTCCCTTGTGGCTCAGTTGGTAAAGAATCCACCTAAAATGCAGATCAGGATTCGATCCCTGAGTTGGGAAGATCGCCTGGAGAAGGGAAAGGTTACCCACTCCAGTATTCTGGCCTAGAGAATTCCATGCACTGTATAGTCCATGGGGTTGCAAAGAGTTGGATACTACTGAACAATTTTCACACACACTCTGCGTATAAGTTAAATAAGTAGGGAGACAATATACAGCCTTGTCAGTCTCCTTTCCCAATTTTGAACCAGTCAGTTGTTCTATGTCCGGTTCTAATTGTTGCTTCTTGAACCACATACAGCTTTCTCTGGAGACAGGTGAGGTGGTCTCTGGTATTCCCATCTTTTTAAGAATTTCCACAGATGGTTGTGATCCACACAAATGCTTTAGCATAGTCAATGAAGCCCAAGTAGATGTTTTTCTGGAATTCCCTTTCTCCATGATCCAACGAATGTTGGCAACTTAATATCTGGTTCTTCTGCTTTGAAATCCAGCTTGAACATCTGGAAGTTCTTGGTTCACATAGTGCTGAATCCTAGCTTGAAGGATTTTGAGCATAACCTTGCTAGCATGTGAAATGAGTGCAATTGTACCATAGTTTTAACATCCTTTGGCATTGCCCTTCTTTGGTATTGGAATGAAAACTGACGTTTTCCAGTCCGGTGGCCACTGCTGAGTTTTCCAATGATACATTTTTGCATAAAAACCTAAGTCATACTAGCTTAAAATAATGATTTAATACTTCTCATTACTCCTTGGGTGTGCTCAGCTGGGTTTTTCTTTTGATGGTCTCCTTTGGGGCTGTTCATACAGCTGCAGTTATCTGGCAGCTCCACTGGAGCTAGACCACCAGGTGGCCTCACATTCTTGTTTGAGCCCTTAGAACAGGCTGTGAGTTGAGCCTCTCTCCTACATAGTCTTTCATCACTCAATAGTTAAGCACTGACCTCCTTACATGGTAGTAGGAGCATTTTCAGAGCTGAAACCATAAGCTGCATGGTGACCACATCAGTGGACAACCTCATTAGTGGAAAAAAGTCACTTTTGCCACATTCGGTTTGTCAAAATAAGTCACAAGTCTAGCCCACATTCGAAGGATTGAGCAGCAAATTCATATTGAAAAGAGGTATTCAGAGTGGAAAAAAACCAACAATCTACTCCAATAGTTAAATAAGGGCACAATAGGAGGAAAACCAGTGAAACAGAGAAAAAGAAAATTCAGTTGACAGATATATGAAATCTCCTAGGTCTGCACTAAATTGGAGAAATAAGTCAAAGTCCAAAATTATCCAACGTAGTTTTAACCAAAGATGAAGTGTACAGTTCTCTGAGACCCAATCTCTGAAGAAGGAAAGATCCCAAATATCATAGAAAATCTAAGACAACCTCAATCCATTCCTACCTTGCCCCTGAGCTTCAGACAATTGAATAGGATACAAAATTATTCCTCCCTGACACAGTAGTTTAAAGGAAAACACAAACAATTCTCAGATGCAACTAGATGACTGCTTCATCTCAGAATAATATACAATAAGTAATATAAAAAGAAATGGCATTAAACTCAGCAAATTACTGCAGGATAAAAAAGGAGGAAGGATGAATGTGGGGTGTGGGGGGCAGTTAGGGGTAGGAAGGAAGGATTGGATTGTAGAAAGGGAGGAAGGGAGGGTTCATTTCATCTATTTAATCTAAAAGAAAAACATAGGTCAAAAAAGTGGGAAGAAATGTTTCACATTACAGAACAGGTTACTAGAAATATGAATCCAGAAAATAAAATAAACTTAAGGATGACATAGTAGAACAATAGAAGGATTTTTAAAAGAGGGGATAACAGATTCAAAGTAATAATATAGAAAAAATAAATTACAAATAAATAAGAAAAATATTCCTGGAAAAATGGAATCAGGATCATGTAAAGATGCTTGAAATACTCATAATGTTTGAAAATACAAAACAAAAAAATTAATGCAATGATCAAGAAGTTAATAAACTAGAAAGAATGTTATCACTGGGAGCCTGCATTGATGAATGCTATTTTCCTCCTTATATTTTACAATATATTTTTAAATTTCCAAAATAAAAATAAAATCCATCAATTAGAAAAATTTATTTTAAAATATTTTTGATATGGACCATTTTAAAATTCTTTATTGAATTTGTTACAATATTGCTTCTGTTTTATGTTTTGGTTTTTTGGCCGTGACATGTGAGGCATCCTAACTCCCTCACCAGGGACTGAACCCACCCCCCCTGCTTTGGAAGGTGAAGGGTTAACTCCTGGACCACCAGGGAGTCCCAGGAATTATTACATTTTAAAGAGAGGTTATAGGAAGTAAGGAAGTTTGGGGAGGTGATCTGAAACCGGAGTTTCAAACAAAGGGGAGAGATTGGTGAAGAAATAAGGTCAGGAAATAAAAACCAGTTACTTTTTTGTTCTCTCCCATAGTGAGAGATTGTGAGGGTGTCAAACCCAGCAGGGTTAATACTTTAGACAAATAGAAGGACACACGCATAGTCAAAGCAGAGACATGGGATCATTCAGAGGTAGGAATCAGAGATGTGTGTGTGAGAAAGAAGGGTTAATCATTAAGAAAACAAAGTCCTCCAGGCAGTGAGGAGTCAGGTCTGGGGAAGAAAAGAACCACACTTCCTCTCTGATACATTAGAAGGAAGTAGGATCAGAAGGAAGTTGGATCAGGTGTGTGTGCATGCAGAAAATGGAAAGGAAGTTGATAAAAGACAAATGTCTTGTGCAGTATGGCAGAATTCAAGTCAGAATGTGCCTTTCGGAACTGTGTTAGCATTGCCATGGCAACCAGCAGTATAATGAGTGAATGGCATGTATAAACTATTAATCTGTATCTAGTCAACATCCCTCGGTACTGGGTACTTCTGCTCTTTGGACTTTTTACCACCTATATAGATATGGGGAAAGACACTTCAGGTACTTTATGAATTTTTAAAATATCTTTTGCCTAACTGAATTTTACTATTTCTTTTCAGATTATGAAATTAATGCATTATAGAGGAACAAGAAAGTGAAGATCATTCCAAATCCCGCCACTCAGATATAATTACTGTTAATATTTTAAGGTGTTTACTTCCAGAGGGAACAATAGCGAGAAAGAGAAGGAAGAAAAGGGGAAAGAGGAAGAAAAGGGATTTTCTTTTCCCTTTCACCAAAATGGATACGTTATCATATGCTATTTTAGAAGCTGTCATTTTCAATTCCTACTGAAATTGAAAGTGAAGTTTTCTACTTTAACAAATTTAGATAAGCATCACACTTTAAGAGTGTATTTTATTATATGAATATACTATATCATTACTGTTTCTCTAATAATAGCCAACCATTTAGATCAAATATTACTTTGTATCTTCTGACAGTTGGATAATGGCTTCTTTAGAACAAATTTGAAGAACTGAAAGTTCTTCAAACTGAAGACTGAAGTGTTTATGGATAATTTCTAGACTTCAGAACACAATCATCAAATCACTGTCAGAGATGTCAGAATATCTTGCCTTGTGATGCCCTTCTCAAGGTCTCACTGCCTATTAACTTTGAAACAGTGGAGATTTGCATCTTTTTATTTTTCCCCATATGGTAAGCAAATCTCTCCTTGTGGGGAGATCTTAGCATGGTGATAAAGCAGAGGTAACTCTACACTCCCCCAGGTTTCATCTCTGCAAGCATGGTTCTGTGGTCAAGTAAGAGCCCAGTTAGGGGCAGCTGATTGCTGTGTCTCTCTCAAAGCAGGTGTCTCTCCCAGTACAGCTGTAAAGCATCTCTGCTCAACACCAGGTACTTTTGAAACAAACACAGAAATGAGTCAGGGCCAGTGTCCGTCAGCGTTGAGGGGTTGGTATAGAAAGAGAGAAATCGAGACATGGAAAGTAGTGACTTTCTTTGTCCACCATCTTGGGTTAAACCATTTCAGTTTGATTTTGCCCACGCCTTTGTGGTATCCTGTTGATAAAACACAAGTAGCTTGTATGGTTAAAAAAAAAGAAGAGAAAGTTTTTGCTCCTGGAGTATGGGCTACATAGCATGGTTGATACTGCCATGCTTCTCCACCTTTGCCAGTGAATATTTATGACAACAACTTGTTACTGGAGAAACACTAAGTGCTTTGTAGAGGGGTTTTCACTTGACATGTCAAAAGTGAAAAATTCCCTCTTGTGCTTTCAGTTCATCAGGCATCATACTTTCCACAGGATATATAGTCAATGAAACAACTGTGAATGGCCCTTGAAAGGCATTCTGGATCTCTTATTATTTAGAAATATATCTATAAATGAACTCTTTTAAAAAAATATTCTATTGAAAATTCCACCTGGAAATTAAAAATAGGGATGCAAAGAATTATTCATTTCAGTGTGATTGTCCTTCAGCTGCATTTCTGTAACCTGTGATGTCTTGGCAATCTTAAATGGATGCTTTGCTAGGATCATCTCATTGGTTTTTACTCACTTGGTCATTTTTCAAATTGAACAGCTACTGCATGCAAGTGCTGTGCTAGAAACAGAGAATATAAAGATAATTTCTGTTCTCAGTGAGAAATAACTTTGGAGACAAGACAATAAATAGGTGAAAATTATCTATCAATTTAAGAAATACATGCTAAATACCAAATGAGAGTTATGTGAAATGAAATTCATATTTATGGCAAGATAAGAAAATTATAAACATAAAAGTTCTTCTTTGGCCTCCCCTCTCCCTGCACCTTGCATCGTGTAGCTGCATTATGAATTGACCAAATTTCCCCCATCAGAAGGAATACCTATTCAACCATAAACAGCAACATTCTCCTAGTACCAACAAGATAACTCCTTAGAAGATAATATTGTTGATTTTGTAAAGGATCACATGACCCACCATCATGGTGCTGAAATCTGGTTTATATAGTCAACAATGCATCATTTAATATACAGCCTTCTGCCTCAAGGGCTTCCCTTGTGGGTCAGATGGTAAAGAATCCAGCTGCAATGCGGGAGACCTGGGTTCGATCCCTGGGTTGGGAAGATCCCCCGGAGAAGGGAAGGGCTACCCACTCCAGAATTCTGATCTGGAGAGTTCCATGGACTGTATAGTCCATGGGGTCACAAGGAGTCAGACACAACTGAGCGACTTGCACTCTGCCTCAAAAAACTTATGTAAACTGTGCCTTGACTTCTAATGGGCGGAATAGTTCTTAGAGCTTTCTGAGATGCTCCTCCTGGATTATAATCCTCGAATTTGACTCAGTTAAAATTTCCCGATCCTTTCTTTGATTGATTAACTAATTTTTTGTTGACAATTCAAACCACAGGGGTGGGGAGGTGGGGAGAGAGGGTAATATCCCACAGTATTGAATTGTACTCCTGGTGAAACAGCGAACTCAATTTCACTCAACACACATCTTATCAAAATTACAGTATTCTGGAATAAGCTCAAAGGATACAGTCAGCAAAGTTAACAGAAGATCCCAGGCTGAGAGACGTATAGACGACGCAGCTTCTTGCCAGTTCTCATTTTCCTTACACAGCTTATGGTCATGTTTTCTCTTTAGGAGATGATCTTGCCAGGTCTTTCCCTGGAAACCCCAGACAGAAGCTAAAAATCCTCTTACATCTATAACCACATTACCCTGAAACTACTTTATTATCTTTTATGGTTGCAGCCTGCCTTTTGCAAGCCATGTACTTAGATCTAGCAATGGGAGTGGGTTAAGGAGTTTGGGGACAATCTCTTAGGCCACAGAGCACAGGGAGTTATGACAACTACACAAGAATGTCTAGTCTTGAGGGGAGGTGCTGTCTATACTCTCCAAGGTCTAGGAGGGGATGATCACAAGATCAGTCCCTTATGGGAACAGAGAAAAGGACTCGTAAGGACATCTGCCTTGGAAGTGAAGTGTTAGTAGCTCAGTCGTGTCTGACTCTTTGTGACCCCATGGATTGTAGCTTCTGTCCATGGAATTATCCAGGCAAGGATACCAGGAGTGTGGGTAGCCATTCCTTTCTCCAGGGGATCTTCCTGACCTACGGATCAAACCCAGGTCTCCTGCATTGCAGAGCCACCAGGGAAGCCCCATTGTGCCTTGGGCTAGAACTTAAAATAAGTAAGTACCAAGGAAGGGGAAAGGCATCCCATCTGCCCTGTTTCCCAGTTTATCCCTAATGCCTAATTCCTTAACAGATTAAGCACAGCTTTGAAACTTATTGTCAGTTTTGCTCTAACTGAATCTAATCCAGTTGCAGTCTGCTACTTAGTGTGCTACTGAGATAATCAGTGGTGTTACCTTAAAAACAAGATAGTACACAAATAAAAGTCCCATAGATTTACCAGCTTGTTTGTGTTTGGACCTTAACAAAACTGAGTAACTCAAGACAGTGTAATTGTGTCAAGGTATTAGATTTCTTTTGCATTACAGTTTTTAGGATCCTTTTGGAAATAGTGTAACTACTGCATTTTGCAGAATGGATGGTAGTGAATGGTCTTAAGTTCTTAACAAGAAATGAATTTCTCTAAGACCAAAATGGTGACTTACCAGTTTTTCTTATGCCCCCTAAAAAGTGGCTCTGCTTCAGCAGATACTTGCCAGTTTTTAATTTATCCATGACTTCTCACCCTACCCTACTCCCATATACCTCCTAACATCAGCTGTCTTGTTTCGTCACTTCTCTGGGGTTCAGTGTGCAGTGAGCAATTTTTGTGTCAGAAATCCCGTCATAACAAATAGATTTAACAAACTCAACTTATGTAAAGCTACCTGTGTTCTCTTCATATATCTGTAAAAAGATGTCCCTAAATTGATTATGTAGTGTAAGAATAGTTGAAGATAGACCAGAAAGACCATCCGTGAATTAATTATCCTGCCTATCGTAGAAGAACAGTAATCACTGAAGAAAACTGATTAGTTGTTACTAGCCAGTTTAACTTATTCAAAGCCTCTATTATTTTATTGCATACTAAACTAGCGAATTAGTTGGAGAAGGCAATGGCACCCCACTCCCGTACTCTTGCCTAGAAAATCCCACAGAAGGAGGAGCCTGGTAGGCTGCAGTCCATCGAGTCACTAAGAGTCGGACAGGACTGAGCGACGTCACTTTCAATTTTCACTTTTATGCATTGGAGAAGGAAATGGCAATCCCCTCCAGTATTCTTGCCTAAAGAATCCCAGGGATGGGGGAGCCTGGTGGGCTGCCATCTATGGGGTTGCACAAAGTCGGACACAACTGAAGCAACTTAGCAGTAGCAGCAGCAGCATAGAATAGTTTATGACAGAGAAGTCAAAATTGTACATTTTATCTGAGATTTTAATTGTGAAAATTGGAGTAATGAGATCTATTCATTGGACTGAGAATATTTTGTTCTCATTTATTTAAAATCATTTCAAGCTTTCATTGGCTTATAAACTTTCCATTGAGACCCGTTTTTCTTCCTTTATTTAAACCCCAAACCACTGCATTTAAGTGTAGGCAGAAATGATCTTTGATAGTGAAAAATACCTGGACATCATTGGACAAAATTATCGAAAGATGTAAAAATCTCATTTCCTGTATATGTATTAAATTGTTTTGTATCTCTGTTCTGTGAAAGCTGAAGTCTATTCTGAGTTTTGAATTTCTGATATATGGTAAAATTGGATATGAGTTTTAAAAATAATATGTTAAGTATTTTTTATTAAAATCTTCAAATCATCCCTTGAATTGAGTGCTTGGGGCCAAGTATGAAGTTAAATTTAAAACAATTGCATTGGGGTAGGATTATATTGCTTCCTTTTACCATCCCATAGGTGTAATACCCATTCCTAGTAGACTAAATGTATTTTATACATCTATTGTTCCTGGTATAGATACGATTTATAGTAAACATCTTTTTTTTTTTCCCAGTCACTATATATTATGGAGAAGATAAGTAGGAAAATTTCATGTTGAAAAAATTTACATGTTACAAGTTGGAGTCTTTCCTTCTGGTTTCAGATCATTTTAAATACTGGAAAGATATTTCTATATGCCTTGCATTTATATGTTACTTGTTTTTACTTTGAAGTATAGCTAAATGTAATTAAAATACCAAAAATCAAGAATAATCAGTCACACATCAGAAATGGCTGTTCACTTTGTGCACCTGAAATGGACTTTGGATCTTGTCTCTCCTTTGGACAACACAGCTGTGGTTAATTGTCTACAACCCTTGTACTCAGTAGCAGTCCCTAGAGATATAGCTCCACCCATTCCCTGCCCCTACCCACCACACACACATCCACATAGGAAAGCAGCCAGTCTTCTGGATACACAACTTTTATTTGTAAATCCATATCTCGAGAAGCTTAAAGACACTTATTCTATAGAATTTTTTTCTTACAATATTTAGACTGGCCAAAAATCAGGGAAAATGTCCTTGAACTATATTCATTAAAAAATTTAACTTGGTGCTTATGAAAGCACCTACATACCAAATTCCTGTGCTAGGCTTCAGTAGGAAGTGTGATCACATTTAGTTTCAAAGTTCAACAGTTTCAATTATAGATAAACACGTACCCACAGATCCGAGCAGGACAGTTATTGCAGCTAATGGCAGAAAATAGTCTAGAGGGGGTCAGAGCCTCCTGCGGGACTCAGTGGTTCAGCTCTCTCCCAGTCTGGTCTGTCTTATCTCCTTACACAGGACCAATCAGGTCAATTGACCTATGGTTCTCCTTATCCCGCTGGAATCTAAACATTCACCTTATTTTCCCTAAAGCTTGCCCTCTTTTCTCTGATTCCTGGAAATGTTTTTAGGTTTCACCTGATTTTTTGCTCTGCCATCACTAGACTAACCTAGTAGAAAATTTTGCATGAGAGTTACTTACCTGTTTTAAGAAGTACTGACTAGAGACAGGGCAGTAAAATTAGGGATAAATAAAACTTTTGCTGTTCATTTGAAAGGAAAGAATGGCCTTTATTGAGAAAAGTAAGATAAAAACATTTCCATACATGATTATGTGAATTTAGCATTCAACCTAGAGACTAACCGTATGTTTTAAGTTGATTAGAGTAAAAGAAAGGGTCTCTTTCAAGAGGGGGAAAAAAATGCTGTATAAGAGCAACTGAAAACTAAGTAGGGACAGATGTGCATGCCTTTCCCTTTAAAGAGTCAGCACAGAATTTATATTCTGACATTTCCTTTAAGAACAGGAGGTCAACAAAAGAAAAATGAAATAGTTGCATATTGTAAACTGGTCACAGTGACACTTGTAGAAAATATCAGAAGTAGCAGTAAACGGAAAAATGCCCAAAATGTATGCATCCAAGGGAGGCTAAAATGCCCTTTCCTCACCTATTCACCTAAAGAGCTCAAATTCATCCTTCAAGTTCTAGCCCAATCGTCACCACTTCTGGCAAATCACCACTCTCACTGCCAAGCAGCACCCAGTGCCTCCTTCGTGCTCCCTGGCACTCCGCCCATGGCTCCATTATAACATTTGCCACACTTTTGGGATCATTTACACTTCTTATGTCTCCTCCCTTTCTTCAAGACTAAAAAGACTGTAACTTGTTTTTTCTGTTATTCCTGGTGTCTGGCAAAGGGGAAAGGCGTCTATCCACTTAATTAAGATCTGCTAAGATGTTCTATGTAGAGGCGACTGTGTCTGTTGTGTTTTGAAGAACATATAAAAATCAGTAAGATACTTCTATAAAGAAGTAGATATCCTTCTGAAAAGTACGGATAAAAAGCTTTGTTATATATAAAAGAAACATAGGAAGATTCTAAAAGGTGGAGAGGAGAAGGTAGACAAGCTAGGGACCTCAAGACCCAAGGAGCAAGACTGCAATGAGTTTCCCTGGGTTTTCTTTTAGTTCATATATCCCAGACTTGTTGCTGAAAAAGTCAGAAACCTGGAAATTCCAACAAGTAAGGACAAAAAGAAGCCCCAAGAAAGGCCTGCTATCTCTCCAGCCAGAGGACTAGAGGAGGAGTGGCCTAGCAGAAAAGAAAACAATAACCACTCCACTCCAACTAAACATCACCACGTCAGGAAAGACAGGGGCTTGCCAGGCTGTGAAGAGCTGCCCCAAGTTCTCTGCCAGAATAGCATCAGAGAAGGCTGAGTAGGAAACTGGTCATTTTATTCCCACTAGTGATTAAAAAAAAACAAAACAAAACCTTTCCTTGCCACCCCTGTCCACAACATCAGTGACGATTGCATGGGAGCACTAATGAGGATCCCAGCACATCCAACGGCAGCCCACCCCAGTGTTCTTGCCTGGAGAGTCCCAGGGACGGGAGAGCCTGGTGGGCTGCTGTCTATGGGGTCGCACAGGGTCGGACACGACTGAAGTGACTTAGCAGCAGCAGCACATCCCAGGCAGGGAGGCAGCAATGGAGATAGAGTAGGATATTGAATTCCCACTCTGTCCAGCAACAAGGGTTTCTCCTCCCTCCAAGTGTCAATAGAGGGTAAAAAAACCTGGACTCTAACACAACTGGCATTAATAGGATAGTGCTCCCCATTCCCCTGCTAAAGTCAGCTAAAGCAGAAAATGTAAATGAAATCCACAGTCTCAAACATAACCCCTAGAATATCCAGGTTTCAGCTGAAAATCATTTATTACAACAAGAACCAGAAAAATATTTTTGAATGAAAAAAGATAACAGATGCCAACATAAAGACAACACATGTAGGAATTATCTGACAAGGATTTTACAACATCCATCATAATGCTTCAATAAGCAATTATGAACATGTTTGAAACAAATGCAAAACTAGAAAGTCTCAGCNATATTTTTGAATGAAAAAAGATAACAGATGCCAACATAAAGACAACACATGTAGGAATTATCTGACAAGGATTTTACAACATCCATCATAATGCTTCAATAAGCAATTATGAACATGTTTGAAACAAATGCAAAACTAGAAAGTCTCAGCAAAGAGATAAAAATTCTCAGCAAGGAAATAAAAGCTACAAAGAAGAATCAAATGGAAATTTTAGAAACAAAAAATCCATAATAACTGAAATATAAAAATCAATGAATGGGCTCAACAGCAAAATGAAATTAGAGGAAAGAATCTGTGAAATTGAAGACAGAACAATAGAAACTACCTGATCTGAATAACAGAGAGAAAAGAGACTGGGGGAAAAAAGAAAAAATATATAGAATGTCAGGGATCTGTGGGACTAAAATAAAATCAATGAAACTTTCTAAATAAGTAAATAATTTACAGATGCAAACTGTATTATCTAAAGGTTTTGGGGCCCCTTTGCTATTGAAGAACAAGTGGAATGTGAAGGACAAATACAGACCTTTGGTGTTATTAATAATATAACACTTAAATCAGACTCAAGTAGCCTAAAAAAATGAATGTAGCTTTTGAACACTCACAGGTTGGTACTGAAGGGTATGTATAGTCTATGAAGTAAAGAAAATCAAGTTCATTTATCATGAGTATTAAGAAGATATAAAATGAGGGTAATACATTCTCTTCAAATCAATGGAACTTCAAAATGAACATCTCAGAAGAGTACAGCTCTGTTGCTAGTGGGGTGATTTTTGTGTATAGAGGAAAACATTTCCATTATTTGGATGAAAAATGCTATTTTGCATGAGTTGACAAGCCCCAGGGAGTTTCACTAAGACAAGACACTTTTAACATGTAAATAACCATTTACATGTGTAATGTGCAAAATAACCATTACTGGAGTTATTTTTCAACCTATATTATCAGTTTATTTTCCACCTATATTATCAGTGATCAGATTGGGAATATTTTTCTTTTTTGGTACAAATGTAGAATAAAATTTTATAAAGGGTAGATACACTCAGTACAGATGGTCCCTCAAAGTTTAACCTGAAAGAATCATTAAATCTGAAGAAACCCAGTTACAAGTTAAAAATAGTTAGCTTTTGATGGGGGGTACAGAAGAGATAAAGATAGGGCTTCAACTATTTCTGCTCCCATTAACTTTTCTGATTAAAATGAAAATAAATGAATATCCAAGTTAAAAAGAATCCAGAATCACTTTTAAATTCCTGTGAATAAACTAATGAAATATGGTCTAGTCCAATCCTATTCATTAGTCTAGTGTTTGTCAGCATCATAGAAATCTATTAATGATAATATGATTCAAACATCTGGTGTCCAGAGAATGTTCACAGCTCCTTCTGCCCTTAAGAGAAGTAGAAGAGCAGTTTTAGATATGATCTGTCTTTATTTCCCAAATCTTAACAATTCTTACACATTCAAACATGTGTGAGACTCAGTAGGAACACTTTTCCTACTGTTGCGCGGAGGCTACAAGTTTCCCTGAGAAGGTCGTGTATCACAGAGGATTCCCAGTTCTAACTCTGGTTGACAGTCTCCAAACAATGCAACAGTGTAAATAGAGGATGTATAAAACAGAAGGCTCTTTCACAAAGATTTACTGCTGTGTTTTTGGAATAAAAAAAGTATCAGTCTTCTTGGTTAAAGGTTGGCAAATGTGTTTTCAACTTTAAAATGTCTGAAATTGGCTCTTTTCTTTCTTGATAGAAGCTGAGTCCGGTGATATGTTCAACATCTGTGATCCGAGCTCTGTGTAGCTTCAACAATTCTTCAACCCATAAGGATTCATTCTTCCCATGCTATGAGGGTGGGAAAGGAAGAAAAGTCACTGGACAACAGTCAATCCACCTTCCCTACACTCTCTGCATCTCCCTCATTGTAATCAGCCATGAAACTCTGTCTCTTAAATGGTAGATGCCATGAGAATTGTTAGGCATAATCCCTGCTCTTGAGTAGTTCACCATCCAATACATACCATTCATGTTTGTTCAGTAGATGTATCAAATCTGAGGAAAGTATATGTGGAACAGATGTACCTACATTGCCTTGGTGCAAGAAAAACCAAAGTATGGGATTAAAAATGTTGGAAAACAGAAGTAACATGCCATGATAGAAAGAATATGGGAATTAGCAGAAAGGAACTTGGAATGATGCCAAAGAACTGATGCATTCAAACAATAGTGCTGGGAAAGACTCCCGAGAGCCCCCTGGACAGCAAGATCAAACTAATCAATCTTAAGGGAAATCAACGCTGAATACTGGTTGGAAGCACTGATGCTGAAGTTGAAACTCCAGTATTTTGGTCATCTGATGCGAACAGCACTCATTGGAAAAGTCCCTGATGCTGGGAAAGATTGAGGGCAGAAAAAGAAGAGGGCATCAGAGGATGAGATGGCCGGATGGCATCACTGATGCAGTGGACATGAACTTGGGTAAACTTTGGGAGATGGTGAGGGACAGAGAGGTCTGGCATCCTGCAGTCCATGGAGCTGCAAAGAGTCAGAATGATTGGGTGACTGAACAATAACTTGGATTCAGGTTCTACTTCTACCATTATCCTACCAGGTAAACTGAGGCAAGTTATTTAATATCTGAATACTAATTCTCTTACCTGTGCCCTCCTCACAGGGTTGCTCTCAAGATCAAACACAATGATGTGTGCAAATGAGCTATACAAATGCTAGTTCTTATCAGAATCATTTATCTACATAGTTGCAATGAAGAAAGGGTTAGGGGAAGTGGAAAAACACACTTTCACTTCTGGTGAAGTAGTGAAGTTCCAGCTAATATGAGATCAAAAAAGAATTAAAAGGCTTATGCTCTGGTACATGGAAGCGGAGATGCAAATCATACATCCATATGTTGGTGTAAATTTTTCTGAAAATGACGACTGGAGAAAGTCAGATGAAGAACATATCCACTGGCTGGTGTGCTATGATTATATTTTAAAGACATACTTCAAAGACATACTTCAACAAAGGTTCATGTGCCCTGATGGTATTATTAGTTGCAAATAATAAATACAGACTTTTCACATAAAAGGGAACATCAATAATTTCCATTTTCCATTTGCTTCCAATCATCCACCACCCAGTACTGCTGTTATACTCAGTCTCCTCCATTCCAGCAACCCTCACTCTGGTTTTCAGCGGAAGAGGCTGACTCAGTAGACTACTTGGCCAGTAGATATTGGCCATCTGTTCCAGCATTCACATGAATAAATAAAAGACATCTGTTCTCTCAGGCCCAAATCCAGCTAATCCTTAGTCACTATTTCAGACATGAAACAGGAGGGGTCAGTAAGTATATGTGCTATGTGCTTAGTCGGTCAGTCATGTCCAACTCTTTGTGCCCCCATGGACTGTAGCCCACCAGGCTCCTCTGTCCATGGGGATTCTCTAGGCAAGAATACTGGAGTGGGTTGCCNTATATGTGCTATGTGCTTAGTCGGTCAGTCATGTCCAACTCTTTGTGCCCCCATGGACTGTAGCCCACCAGGCTCCTCTGTCCATGGGGATTCTCTAGGCAAGAATACTGGAGTGGGTTGCCATGCCCTTCTCCAGGGGATCTTCCCAACCCAGGGACCAAACCTAGGTCTCTCTCACTGAATGGTGGATTTTTTACCATCTGAGACACCAGGGAAGACCAAGTATATCTGATATACCTTCAAACAATTCACTTTCTGGTTCAGGCCCAATATTCAGCGTCTTCTGGTTACACTGCCCATTACAGAATTTGTTAAACGCCTACATTTATCGGTATAATAGCTTTTGGAATGGTACAGATGGAAAAGGAACTTAACACCTAATTCAAGGCACTTAACATCATTTTGGTTAGTGAAATGTAAGCATAAATCTGTTGCAGCCCTTTTTTTTCCAGGGGAGGGCCCAGAATTTATACATGGATTTAGTGGCTAAGCCATATGACGTCAACTAAGTTTTTACGTTTTGATCTTACTGTTAGTGCTTTTAACAGACAAGAATAACCTTCTTTGAATAAACTAAGAGGATCAAGTTTAAAACCATTCTATAATCTCAAACATGTATATTCTAGCTATGTCTTCTTTTCCCACAGTAATGTCAGATGTAAGACATGCACAAATATATTTATATATCAATGCTTAAAGATAAATTAACAAAGGCCACTTACCGCACAGCTTTCACTATTATCAGTCCTGTGAGGCAAAATGAAAGCCATGGCATCTAAATTTTCACACTGTAAGGGAGTCTGGGATGTGTTTTTACAACTTGTTAGTACAATGAAGAAATGAGTTGGAATCAGAACTTCCTGATTACGGATGATTTTGCTGTTTCTGTAAAATATGGTAATATTCACTTTAAGGAAAAAATAACAATTCCCTTTAATAACTATTTCACTAAAGTGTGAAGTATATTTTTAATACAATACATCCCCAAATAAAGTCCGGGCAAATAATTAAATATATTGTAAGAAGTTAGTCATCATAATACCTCAACATTTTCTGCCAGATGGAGAAGAAGAAGAATTAGAAGACATACAAACACAATCCAAATAATGTTACTTTTTATAGAAATTTATTAAAACTTTGTATCTTTTGGTAATTCCACCTTAACAAATTGGAATTGAGACACTAAGGCGAAAAATCATCAATTTTTAATATGTACAACCAAGACTCTAAAGCATTACTGAGAATCTTTTAAACTCCATGCAGTTATGAACAGAGAGTGAAAGAGAGAGAACTGGTTTGAGGTTTTTTCATTCTGGCTCCTTCAGAGAAGCTGTTGTTTTAACTGGATCTTCTTTCCTATTCTGTAACTTTGTTTTTACTTTTTTTTTTAAATTAAAGCATATTCTCAAAGATGTCCCAAGTAACAACTTTACCTCATCTTAATTCTATTTCCTTAGGTCTCAAGACTAGATTTGTTTGGGGGAAAAAAAAAAAAAAAGTAGATTCATTTGGTTTTTAGTTATTTCAAAATTTAAGGTAGCGGTGATATCATTAAAAAAAAGAAACCACAATCTTATGTGGAACCACGATACATAAAGCAGATTAAAATGTGTTCCAGTTGAAGCTGTGAATGGGAAAGGTATAAGTTCTCTTCTTTACCCATTCTCCTGCTGCCACCTCTGAGGCATTTACATAGGATCCTTATGCCTTAAAGACTATAATAAAAATATAATTTTGCAAATGATGTGGTCACAGGTGTACATGTGTAAACAGTAATCTCTAAGTCAGCCTGAGGGAGTGGTTCTCAGAAAGGGGCTGAATCCCAGTGGATGTTTCACTCCACTTTTCTCATAGACTGAAGAACCAAAATTGCTTCCAAAAATTTTGCAATTGTTTTAATAAAGATCAACCGATCTCTAAAATGTTCTTCCTCTTTCCTTTATGAAGGCACCACTGATGGTTTCTCAAGAAGGTCACTGTATCAGTCTGAGACCGGAAGGAGGCAGGGGACAACCTTTAAAACCATAACATAGCCCAGGGACAGGACGCAGCCCGGGGACAGGACATAAATTGGTTACAACAAACTAGGTCCAAGGTGGCAGACGATTCAAATTCCACTAGACCTGGGGGGTCAGTATACACTTACAGTAACACATCAGCATCCTAAATGACATGCTCACAGGCACCATGACAGTTCCAAGGCCGACCATAAAGATCAGAAAGTGGGCAGTGCCCAATTTCTGGAAATACCCACCCCTTCCTCAACAGAGCTGGAATACCCCTGCCACTCATTAGCCTGTGAAATTACCCACCCCTATAAAAACTGACACTCCATACCCTGGTGCCTCTTGCCTTCTGAGATGGCCCACATTCTATCTGTGGAGTGTGTATCTCCCTGAATAAGCCTTCTTTCTCTTTACTATGGCTCGCTCTTGAAGTCTTTCCTGTGCAGAGCCAGCAACCCACACTTGGCCATCTCAGGGACTTAGCAGTGATCTGGGACATGGCCATCCTCGTCCACCCCACTTTCATTTCTGCAACAAATTCCTCTTGCAGCAGAGTTGGATAAAACTGAAAGCTGTGACATTCAACCTACAGCAACACTGCGGCCCTATGGCTTTATGTCTTCTGCTTCTTTGACTCAGGATGCCTCCAGCCACACTGGATCATTCTTTATCTTGAAACTGGCAGTTTGCTAGTTATAACAGCATCTTCACAATAGCCACAGAAAGAGATTTTAAACACTGTTGTTATCTTCTTAACAAAAGGCAGAGTTCAGTATTTAATATGAGCTATAGAATTATTCATCTAAGCTGAGTGGGGGATAAACACTTCTTTCATCTGAAAAAATATTTTACTGAGCATCAAAACATCAAAATTAAGCAGCTATTTCAAGGGGCTGCCTGCATCATCAGAAATGTCAGCTACACAAATATGAATAGTTAGAAGAGGTTCTGCTGACTCAACTGGATGGTAGTCCCATTTGAAAACTGTATTTAAGAGTAAATGAAATATGCTCTTACTGCTTCAGAGTCTCCAAGGAATCATAACGTCCGTCATAATCAGAATCAAACACAGGACCGCTAACAACATTGAGACCATTTCTTTCTTCAGCATACCTCTGCAGTAAGGTGCCGTGCAAGTAGTGCCATATAACTGAAACAAAAAGGAAGGCGTTACAGTGTCAAAAGAACAAGAGGACATAAATCAACTATGAATCAAATTATGAATTAAAATTAGCATTTGTCATGATTAGGGATAAAGCCAAGTCTGGTCAAAAATCCATTGTTCAGCTTTTGCTCTTGGAAAGACTACCCAGCAAATGCTGAATTCAATTCTACTTCAAGCATCCCTAAACATATGCATTATCATGAAGCTGAGATCACATATTATCATTTAGCATAAAAAATATAAGAACACAAACAAGGCAAGCTATTCAAATTATTGTTAACATCTGTAATTTTTTTCTGAAATATTCTAGAGAATTTTGAACTATTCAAAAGCATTCTAAAGGTAAACTACAATAAAATTTTCCTTGTATGCTCTGTAAGTTACTTAAAGTATAAATGTGTATTTGTTCTTAAAAAAGCCAATAGTTGCAATAATTAACAATGATGTAAAATCTATTCATTTTAAATTAAAAATGATTATCAAGAACTTCCAAAAAGTTAAATAAGGCAACAGACTGAAATTTAATATCTATTAGTAGATTACATTAGCTAGATAAGTTAGGAGGAACATTACATTCTTTTCCCACCAAAAGTGTTTGTAGACACTTAAATATAAAGCATATAATAAATATGGGACTATATCATAATTCAATATTTATAGGATTTTTTTGTGTACTGGTATTTTTTAAGTTAAACAAACTTATAAGAACATATTTGATGTTTAGTCATTTAATTTGGAGGATCAGTCATTACATATAAATCATATCTATACTTTCAGGAAATTCATTTGAAATTTTGATATATAAGATTAAAAATTTTACCTTGAAAACTCTGGTACATGGGCACTATATTAGTAGTAAGTAATGCTTCAGAATATACTTGACTTGAACCTTTAAGTAAATCTACAAAGAAAATAACAACAACAACTATTTCATTCTTCACAAATCACAGTAAGAATTATATTTTCTCATGGGGGTATTTAAAAAATGGGCTATCATCTTAAACTTGTAACACTTTCCCAGGTACTAGATCAAGGGGGGAAATGCAATGTGATCAGGTCCCTTAAAAAAAAACTGGATCTTTTCTTCAGGATGAAGAAACAAAATCTTTAATATGAAGGGCCTAAATTAAACAGTTTATATTCAAATTTTACCTCATTTTCCTTATTTTCAACTAAAGTATATTTTGTCAACAATCTTTTCTTGAACTCTTTCATGGAGAAAAGTAAAAATGAGAACATCTGGCTTCAGAACACCTACTAACCAGAAAAAACATCACAAGGGATGTCTGCCTTGAAATGTTGTACAAGGCTTCTTTGTATGGATTTCTGGCTTGGACCTATTTTTATAATGCAAAGCCAAGTTCTGACTTCAGAAGCTTGCTCTGGGGACTGGACTGGATATTGAGTGTATTGACTGGAGTCTTCTGACTTTTTCCTTTTTAGGCTGGCCTCAAAATGTCTTCTCATTAACATACAAATCTGCCACTTGAAAAAAATAGAACACGATTTAAAAAAAAGTAAAAAAAAAGCCATTCCCCAGGGGCTCTGTATCAGTCAAAGAGCAAGCCAACTCAGGCTCTCCCTTTACCTCATTCTTTGACAAATCAGAGTTTTCTTTTTAAACAACAAAATGGTATCTCCTTCCTAAGAACCCTGATGCATCGTTTTGACCTGAGTTTCTCAAATTCTGTTTAAAAGAAATGTAGAAAAGTGAAGAATGTTCTATCTACAATGGTTACCCTAAATCCATCACTCTCCAAACAAAAGTAAACAGGTTTCCAAAAGTCAAGTTTTAGATACTTGAAAGATTTCCCTAATAGTTCTATATCTCATTCACAGTTTTCACTAATATATAAAGAAGATGTACATGTCCCCATAAGAAAGAAAAGGAAATGGAAGAAAGAAAGAACATAAGGGAAAGAGAACATCAGCGAGGAAGAGACTTACGTGGTGGGGAGAGAAACCCATAGCTCAGTTCAGCGTTATTTTTATAAAATGAACATTTATGGACAGGACTAAGAGGAATTCGGAGATCCTGGTAAAGACAGTTGGAAAAGTCTTCTGTAAAGAAACTGTCCTGAAGAACAAAATGAAAAGGACAATCAGGGATGAGGCATACAGAACAAAACACTAGAGCTTTATAAATAATTAAAGGTGAACCACTTCATAAAATCATGCAGTTCTGGTTGTCTGTTCATACCCTGCATCACTTTTCATTTTTCTATTAGTGTATTCATCTTGTTTCTAACCAATGTGTAAAAATTCTTTATAATATTAAAGATATTAATCACTTGTCATATATGTGCAAATTTTTCCTACCATGTTGTGCTACTTTTGTTTATAATATTTTTGTCTGTTCAGTTTCAAACTTTCATGTAGTGAATTGCTGATTTTTAGAGATCAGACTCTTTCATATTACAACACAGCCAAAAGTGGTGGGGGGCAGTGAGGGAAAGCCATGGAACAGCAACTCAATATGAAAACTTCATGAGTAGTAATGACTCAATTTTTATAGCTTTCATTATATAAGAAAACTGAAAATTCAAACAGAGTCCTAGGACATTATAATTAAGGTATTAAACTATAATACATAGGATGGGGACCTACAAAACACTGGGTAAGTTGTCCCAAAAGTTTGTTTGGGTTTTTTGAAGATGTTATGGAAAAACACAAGTCAAGTTTTTGGCAAACTCAATATTACAAAGTCAATTAAAAAGTGTTTGAAATGTTTGAAGATGTTCTTCAAAAATTAAAAATCAAATTAAGGTAGAAACTTTATGTACATATGTGAATGTGTGTGTGTATTCTCTCTACACACAGATACGAAAATTACATATACATGAACAATCTTAGTGAGTAGTAACCATTACTCTGTTTTTAAAATCTAACTGCTATTGTCAACTAAGCTCTCTCAAATCCCCTTTCTATCCCTTAAGACCATCCTATATCTTACCAGACATTTTCATTTTCTGAAAATCTGGTCAGTCTAGTTTAGACCCTGATGCTGGGAAAGAATGAGGGCAGGAAGGGAAGAGGGCGACAGAGGATGAGATGGTTGATGGCACCACTGACTCACTGGACATGAGTTTGAATAAACTCCAAGAGACAGTGAAGGACAGGGAAGCCTGGTGTGCTGTAGTACATGGGGTCACAAAGAGTCAGACATGACTTAGGGACTGGACAACAACTAGTTTAAAACTTTATTTCCAGATAAGATCTAAATCTCATCTCCTGCCTCCATTCTCTTTCTCAAGCTCTGTTTCTTTCCTCATTTATCTTGCTACCACAGCATCCAGGGGGTTAGGGTGAAGGAGAATGGTGGTCTTATCCTGGAATATCTTCCCCTACTCCTTTCAAGGCTGAACTCCTCTAGTCTGGGTGGTGGACAGGACCCCAGGCCTCTCCAGGGTTTGGTCTGGGAGGTCTCCCTGTAGGTGGTATATGCAGTGAGGTTACTGAGCTTCAATGTCCTCCATCCCTGAGGGCCCAAGATTTGGGCAGCTGAGGGAAATCCTTGTACTTACACAGCTGTGTATTTAGAAATAATAACTATAATTAATTGTAAAAGTGATTTCAAGAAATTAGAAATTAGCATCATCAAATATTAAAACCAAGAACAAAATCCAAAGCATGGGAGAAACCTTCACTGCATACCTTCATTTCACAAAGGTTTGCTCTGAATGTCAAAGTCACATGGCTAGTCAGTGGCCAAGCTAGAACTGGGACCTAATTTTTCTCTCAGTTCAATGATCTAATTTGGGAGCTGGTTACAGGGCCGAGATTGACAGTGAGAAATGATGCTGACAAAGTTTTGCTTAGTAATAATATAAAATAACCACGCAGAGGTAAAGAGGTGACAAATACTTGCATTTCTGTCGATGGTGTAGGATGTCCAAAGGGGCATCAGGATGTCATGGCTGTAACCACTCACAAACTGGTGCTGGTAAAGCAGACAGACAGTGCTGTTCTGGAGAACTCTGGGTCTTCCATAGGGTAGAGTGCCACGCCTAATGGTCTTCTCTTGGGTCATAGGGGAAAGTGAAACCACCATTCAAACACACTTAGTGTGCTTTGTATGGTAAGACATAATGATACACACTCATCTGATTCTTTTCTCTACTTAATCCTATTGAAAAATTATTTGTAACTGCAAAATAAAACTACTTACAAAGAACAGAACCATAAATAATTAAAAAAAAACAAAAGGGCTTCACAACAGTGTGTGCCTATGTAGATCCTGAAATATCAATGTGATATTAAGATATCACAAGAAGATACTATATGAGATTGCTAGGAATTTCAGTTAATTAGGACTAATATTACTAAAATTCTTTAATATCATCTTTACAACTTATTTTCCAAGACATAATATCAAAAGAAAGTTTTCTGGATGATGTGTATACTCAGAAAGCAAAAATTTAAAACTGAAATTATAAGACTACCCCAAATGGAATAATAGTACATATACCATTTATTGCCCTTTTCTCAAGCATCAGATGCTTTATAGAATTCTCTGTATATACCATTGAATTTAATTCATATAAACCCCTATAAATTGAGGCTATATACNATTTAAAACTGAAATTATAAGACTACCCCAAATGGAATAATAGTACATATACCATTTATTGCCCTTTTCTCAAGCATCAGATGCTTTATAGAATTCTCTGTATATACCATTGAATTTAATTCATATAAACCCCTATAAATTGAGGCTATATACTTATTTTACAGATGAGAAAATAGCAACTTAGAGGGAACAAATACTTTTTCCATGGACATACAGTTTCTAAGCTCATATTCGAACCCATATCTACTCAGTTCCAAAGGTGTCATTTTTCACCATGACACTTTGCCACCGTGGGGTCATCTAAAAAAATTTCTCTAACCTGCACATTTATAGAGATTTTATAGAGAGAAGTCCAAGTCAAGAGCATGCAGAATTCACTTTTTTATTCTAGCAAGAAAAGACTGTTAGCCAAATAACATAAGGGTCTGAGACTGTGTCAGGGAACATCAAAGGGATACTAAATATCCACACTTCATCAATTGTCTGCATATGCTTAATTTTTGTTCAAGAGTTATGAAGAACTAACTTTAGATAAATCAATTTATACTCCCTTATAATTAAGAACTAAGTGAAACAGAAATTTAGGTCTTTTAAATGGAATCTGAGGATCTATTATTATAATATAAACCTATAAATATCTTCAAAATCTCAAAATACTCCACTGAGTCCATAAAGAGTGATTCAGCTTCCACTAATTACATTACATACTGCTTCCACTGTAAACACCCCTTCCTTCCTTATGACTAACAGTTTAGATTGTCAAGATAAAAAGTTTACCCAATTCATCAGGTGGCCCTCCACGACTACTTTATTCTATTGGTTATTCTCAAACAATGACCCCAAACTAATTCTGAGCTTCACATTGTTGAGAAAAAGCCTGCTTACCTTCTGCCAGGGTTAGATTCAACTGTGTCTGAAAATCCACAACTGGCAAAATCTAAAAAATTAATGATACAATTTTTGAGGATTGAACAATGTGCTTTCATTTTGCAACAAATGACTTTTATAGCTTAAGTATTTCACCATAGAACAAAGATAAAACTATAACCATTATGTACAAGTGAAGTCATTTTTTTGAAGAAGAGGATGAAAACATAGGGACAACAGTTGCAAAAAACAAAATTATTAGCACAGCAGAACACAAGTCATTTAAAATAAGGATATAACTACTGTTTATAATTCTTATCTCTACCCTTATGGTCTTTTACAAGTATAAAGTAAGCCTAAAACAAAACATAGGGCATAAGATGAGCTACTCAAATGTCTGCTTTTATGGACACGATCAATTTTGTTTATAATTTGTCATATATTTTCATCTCCTTACAATAAGTACATATTAAGATAGGAGTAAAAATGAAGTGTAATAAATTCCTTCCATCCCTCAAAATATTTTCCTTCTAAATTTAAAATAGGTTGGGATATATTTTAGAGAGGGAACACTGAGATTGGTTCATAAAAGACCTCACTGCTAGGGGGGCAGCTCAGATCCTGGGATTCAGTATATTTCAGAATTCAGCTAGACTTCCCACAGCCTGAAGCCAAATCGAGTCTCAACACAAGGGGATTAAAAATACAGCGAGAGTGTAAAAGCTAAGAGAGAGAAGAACTAAAAATAAAAAGGTTGGCATATGTCACTAGAGTTGAAAATATGTACATTTGCTTCCACTCACAAATTTTAATTTAATCATCATATATTTCTGCAGCATACGCTATGCAGAAGGTGCTATAAAATCATAGCACTGGGCTAAATATCTTCAGAATACTTACTGAGGGATAACATGAGCAGTCAAGGCTCTCCCTGGGGGCTCTTGTAAAGGGGCACTGGACCAAGGAACGGACTTCTTTAGGATGTTTTGGAGTGTAAACAGGATTGCTTAGAAGGTGATTAAGGCTTCCATGAGTCCCATTATTAGGAGCTGGTGTCAAATTCAGTAAATCTGCATAATTCCAAAAATGGTAGATAAAGATTTACTTAAGAAATTTTCAAAACTAAATAGTAGTTTTGCACTGTGAATTTTTCTTTTTAATTTTTTTAATTTTTTATTTTTTTCCTTTATTTTACTTTACAATACTCTCTTGGCTTTGCCATACATCGACATGAATCCACCACTCTTTACCTAAAATAAAACTAAAAATCTCTCTTTCTCAGGTTGTAGAACACTTATGATTAGGCTATTCTTGATGGAAATATTGATATGCACACTGTGCTTCTCTATAAAAATTTCTAAATTTTAATGTAAACAATAACTACAGTTATCCCCTAATCAATACTTATTATATGCTAATCGTGCTAAATATATTTAAGTTGTCAATATTTGGTAGATGAATACAGATAGGTATCATTTCATTGTTATTCAGTCATTAAGTCATGTCTGACTCTTCACAACCCCATGGACTGCAGCACGCCAGGCTTCCCTACTCTTCACTATCTCCCAGAATTTGCTCAAATTCATGTCCATTGAGTCAATGGTGCCATCCAGCCATTTCATCCTGTCATCCCTTCTCCTTTTGCCCTCAATTTTTCCCAGCATCAGGGTCTTGTCCAATGAGTTGGCTCTTTGTATGAGGTGGCCAAAGTATTGGAGCTTTAGCATCAGTCCTTCCAGTGAGTGTTCAGGGTTGATTTTCTTTAGGATTGACTAGTTTGATCTGCTTGCTGTCCAAGGGACTCTCAAGAGTCTTCTCCAACACCACAGTTCGAAAGAATCAATTCTTCAGCACTCAACCTTCTTTATGGTCCAACTCTCACATCTGTACATGACTACTGGAAAAACCATAGCTTTCACTTGTTGGAACTTTGTTGCCAAAGTGATGTCTCTGCTTTTCAATATGCTGTATAGATTTGCCATAGCTTTTCTTCCAAGGAGCAAGCATTTCATTGTACTTCATTTTATTACACTCCAGAGACTTTTTTACAGTTAAGGTCTGTGACAGTCCCACATTGTGAGATGATGCTTAGCATGTTTTAGCAATAAAGTACTTTTTAATTAAAGTATGTACATTTTTCTAAACATAAGCTATTGCACACTTAATAGACCACAGTATAGTGTAAAAATAGCTTTTATATGCACTGAAAATCAAAAAAATTCATGTACTTGCTTTATTAAAGTATTCACTTTATTGCAATGGTCTAAAACTGAATTTCAATTTCTCCAAGGTGGGCTTCCCAGGTGGCACTAGTGGTAAAGAACGTACCTGCCAATGCAGGAGAATTAGGAGATGTGGGTTCGATCTCTGGGTCAGGAAGATCCCCTGGAGGAGGAAATGGCAACCCACTCCAGTATTCTTGCCNTCTCCAAGGTGGGCTTCCCAGGTGGCACTAGTGGTAAAGAACGTACCTGCCAATGCAGGAGAATTAGGAGATGTGGGTTCGATCTCTGGGTCAGGAAGATCCCCTGGAGGAGGAAATGGCAACCCACTCCAGTATTCTTGCCTGGAGAATCCCATGGACAGAGGGGCCTGTTGGACTACAGTCTGCAGTATCGCAGAGTTGGACTTGACTGAAGCAACTTGGTACACATGCACGCCTGGAATCAGCATGCTTACTTAGCTCAGTGTCTCAAGCTACTAATATAGTAGACCTAGGATTCAAAATTAGCTCAGTCCAAGTCTAAGACTCATGCTGTTAATAATAACAATAGCAAACACTTACACAGTAAAGCACTTATTATATGACTGGCACTGTTTAGATGCTTTAGGATATATTAACTCATTTAAGTATTCAGGCTCCCACTAAAAGAATTATGTCAATACTTAGGACACATTTAAGGTTTTATAAATTCCAGTACTGTTATCAGAAAAAGGAAGCAATACTTAAAATGCAATATTCAACCATAAAAGCTCTAATTTAGAAGGTATGGAGTAAACTAAGAATATAGCCAGTGTGTTCTCTTCCATTTTTGTAACCTTGACATTGCCATCCGTTCAACTATTATTGTTACTAGAGGATCCACCTGTTTTTTCCTACCTTTCACAACCTCCAAACTCTTTTCTCTGGCTTCCACCCTGATCTGGTTCAATTGTCATCTCATTAACTCTAGGGCATAGCAAAGTACCAGGCACTTGGAATTTATAGACCTTCTGCTCTGACTGCTACATTTTACCACTGTGCAGCCTAGTGGAAACATCAGATAGCTCTGTTTTGCATATTTTTTCAATGACTCTGGGTCAGGAAGAAGAAAGGTGGAAATATGAGGATCTTGCCTTATCATCATTTTCTGAACGGTGCCCAATATGTGACCTACTTTCGATAATCTCTTCCAGCTCTGTGTTCAGAAGGGAGAAGAGCTACCTGTTCACACTTACCACACATTAAGTTATAGACTTCAATATTTTCAAAGGAGTCAACTTCAGTGCTGTGCTTGAATCCAGGTCCGTAGCCAATAAAGAGGGCCTATGTTGGCCAGAAAAGAAACTGGTCACTAAAGAGTTGGTCACTAAAAAGGTATTTTATATCTTTGCCCATTGTACATATACAAACTTGTTATATTAAGATAAGTGGGAAAATACTGTGCCCTGTGGACTTTCTAGGATATTATTTTAATCCCTGTTGCACATTTAATCTAAAGACATCTAAAATATCTTTCTTAACTTTATTACAAATCCTAACCTGACAATCAGAACAAAATGATGACGAAATCTTTTTTAAACTGTGAAACAGGATCTAAATCTTACTCTGCCCACCATACACCATGCTGTAGGGATCAAATTAGATAATGATATGAGTGTATTTTGAAATGTTTTACAGTGCTAGGCAAATGGAAGGGATTATCTTTATTTAGAATATAAGTATGTTATCTTTCCACCTGTTACTTACTGCCTTTTGTTTACTGTGAATCAACATTCTCAATGAAGTACAAATATATGAAAAAATAATTATTAGAAATATAGTATGCCATACATTGAC
>SJYV01048073.1:861536-911383 GCA_006410875.1 Neotragus pygmaeus | reverse complement strand
CCCATGAACCGCAATATGCCAGGCCTCCCTGTCCATCACCAACTTCTACAGTTCATCCAAACTCATGTCCATTGAGTCAGTGATGCCATCCAACCATCTCATCTTCTGTCGGCCCCTTCTCCTGCCCTCAATCTTTCCCAGCATTAGGGTCTTTTCAAATGAGTCAGCTCTTTGCATAAAGTGAACAAAATATTGGAGTTTCAGCTTCAACATTAGTCCTTCCAATGAACACCCAGGACTGATCTCCTTTAGGATGGACTGGTTGGATCTCCGTGTAGTCCAAGGGACTCTCAAGAGTCTTCTCCAACACCGCAGTTCAAAAGCATCAATTCTTCTGTGCTCAGCTTTCTTTACTGTCCAACTCTCACATCCATACATGACTACTGGAAAAACAATAGCCTTGACTAGACGTACCTTTGTTGGAAAAGTAATGTCTCTGCTTTTTAATATGCAGAGACATATTAAGACATATTTAATGTCTAGGTTGGTCATAACTTTCCTTCCAAGGAGTAAGTGTCTTAATTTCATGGCTGCAATCACCATCTGCAGTGATTTTGGAGCTCAAAAAAATAAAGTCAGCTGCTGTTTCCACTGTTTCCCCATCTATTTGCCATGAAGTGATAGGACCAGATGCCACGATCTTTGTTTTCTGAATGTTGAGCTTTAAGCCAACCTTTTCACTCTCCTCTTTCACTTTCATCAAGAGGATTTTTAGTTCCTCTTCGCTTTCTGCCATAAGGGTGGTGTCATCTGCATATCTGAGGTGATTGATATTTCTCCTGGCAGTCTTGATTCCAGCTTGTGCTTCTTCCAGCCCAGAGTTTCTCATGATGTACTCTGCATAGAAGTTAAATAAGCAGGGTGACAATATGCAGCCTTGACGTAATCCTTTTCCTATTTCGGACCAGTCTGTTGTTCAATGTCCAGTTCTAACTGTTGCTTCCTGACCACATACAGGTTTCTCAAGAGGGAAATCTTTAGTGAACAGAAAAGTAATATTGGTCTTAAAATTTATATGATCTGATAACCCATTACAAAATGATCCTTAGAGTTACTTGTAGCCAAACTGACCTAGAGATGGATCTTGATAGTGAAAGAATAAAAATTATATGAGCATCTGGCCAATTGTTTGGACTAACATAAGAGGTATGGGAAACTTTCCTCAGTCTAGTGATGACAGGACCGCACTATCGGCCATGCATCTTCCACCTCTAAGAAAGAGCATCTCTGCTGAGCTGATGGACAGAATCAAAGCAAGGGCACACAGGGTTGTTAACTACACTGAAGTCACTGGAGATAGGTTTTGCTGGAAAGAGTACAAAGGGTGGAGTGTGACAGGTCTCATTTGAAATTAAAAATACAGAATTTAAGTCATCATTTGTTCAATTCAGCACCGTAGATAGTGCAAAATAAACAATGCTCCCAGTTCCTTTTGATTAAAGTGCATCTTTTTGGTTTAATAGAAACGTCCTTAATACTCTTTCCAGAAATCATGGATTCTTATAGAATGATCAAGAAATCTGCTTCAAAGCAAGGTTCAGTTAGATGCTACCAGGTTTAATGGAAAAACCACTGATAAAAATGTACTTACTTCACTGCTGACTGGTCCGTAAGAGTGACCCGAAGAATCTGGTTCTTCTAAATACAGAGTGTAAAAGTGTGGTCTAAATCAAACAGTATCAAAATGTAATATTTTATGAACACATTGTAAAACAGAATAGAAAGAATAATTTAACAAATGATAGTGAATAAAAGTTATACAGCACTGGGGGTAACATTTCTAAAAGTGCTGAGAAATAATTTACATGTTTAGAATTCTTTGGAAAGCAGCTGTAATAGTCACTAAAAAGTTCATTTGGATATAAAACATCATAGCCAATAGCAAAGTTTTCTGTCATCTACTTAAAATATTCAGACATTTTAATAAAACAAATGAGTATTTTATGGTGGAAATTAATCACCTACATACCTTTCATCTTTAGGAAGTTGTAGCCACTTAAGAATGGCTAAAATTCTTTCTTCAAACGGTACTGAACTAAAATGAAAGATAAAATGAAATAAATATGTGACAAGTGTTAGGGTTTAAAATATCAATGTGTGTCTTACTGAAAACTGCATCCAGAGAGATTAAAACAATTCAAGACATCAAATGTGTTTGAAGCAATGTAAGAGTTTCATCTGAAAACTTAAAATTGTTTTCCCGACCTAGGAAAAAACATTAAGTTTTTATACGTATGAAAGTTGTTGTTCATTATTAATCAGTTACCCAGTCATGTCTGACTCTTTGCAACACCACAGACTACAGCACGCCAAGCCTCCCTGCCCCTCACTGTCTCCCATAGTTTGCCCAAGTTCATGTCCACTGCATCGGTGATGCCATCCAGCCACCTCATCCTCTGATGTCCTCTTCTCCTTCTGCCCTCAATCTTTCCCAGCATCAAGGCCATCAGTGAGTCAGCTGTTCACATCAGATGACCAAAATACTGGAGCTTCAGCTTCAGCATCAATCTTTCCAACCAGTATTCAGGATTGATTTCCCTTAAGATTTACTGGTTTGATCTCCTTGCTGTTCAAGGGACTTTCAGTAGTCTTCTCCAGCACCACAGTTGGAAGGCATCAATTCTTTGGCATTCTGCCTTCTTTACAGTCTCACAATCATACATGACCACTGGGAAGATCATAGCCTTGACTATATTGGACCTTCTTTCAGCAGAGTGATGTCTCTGCTTTTCAACACACTGTCTAGGTTTGTCACAGCTTTCCTGCCAAGAAGCAATCATCTTCTGTTTTAATGGCTGCAGTTACCATCTGCAGTGATTTTTAGAGCCCAAGAAGAGGAAATTTGTCACTATTTCCACCCCCCACTCCTTCTATTTGCCATGAAGTAATGGGGCTAGGTTCCCTGGTGGCTCAGACGGTAAAGCGTCTGTCTGCAATGTAGGAGACCCGGGTTCGATCCCTGGGTTGGGAAGACCCCCTGGAAAAGGAAATAGCAGTTCAGTCTAGTACTATTGCCTGGAAAATCCCATGGACAGAGGAGCCTGGTAGGCTATAGTCCACGGAGTCGCAAAGAGTCGGACACAACTGAGCAACTTCACTTTCATTTTCACAATGGGGCTAGATGTCATGATCTTAGTGCTGTTGTTTTTTTTAATATTTAGTTTTAAGGGGTTCTTTCTCTCTTCTCCTTCACCCTCATCAAGAGGCTCTTTAGTTCCTGTTCACCTTCTGCCACTAGAGTGGTATCATCTGCATATCTGATGTTTTTCCCATGTATCTTGATTTCAGCTTGTAACTCATCTAGTCTGGCATTTCTCATGATACGCTCAGAGTATAGGTTAAACAAACAGAAAGTTTGTAAAAAAAAAAAAATGAAAGTTGTAGTCAGGTCTAAAAATTTGCTTTCCATTTTCTACCTGAGGATTTTATTCCTGTACCTCAGAATAGGAACTGCCATGTCATGAATAACCCACATGTCCATATACTCTTTAAAGGGGACCTCATGAAGATGAACTCACTCATTGATGACTCTCAGTAAAACTGGGAAACGGACATTTGTTGGGCAGACAGTTCTCCAGGCAACAGTTTCTGGGCAGAATTAATGACATCTTCTTCTGGGCCCAGATTTTTGTTTACAGGTCTCGATCAGAGTGCTTGCCCAACCCCAGATACACTTGGCTGTTCCTCGAGAAGGTCTCTATCAGAACTTGAGAGGCCAGAGAATGTGTATCACTACTCTGCAAAATTGTCCAGGTCTAAGACAGTGCCTAGTGCATAGAATCTCAATTACCATCCATGGAATGAAATTAATGGCAAATAACAAGGTGCTCACATGAACCACAAAGAATTAACAGTAGCCTAATTACTGTTACCAAGTGGAATTTATTCCAGGGATGCAAGTCTGTTTTAATTTTCAAAAAGCAATCTGCTTAATTCATCATACTAGAAGGTTAATGAAAAGAAAGTGAGGGTTACTGTAAGAGAGCAACTCAGGAATCCTTGTGGTGAAGGAAATACTCTGCATCTTGACTGTATCAGTATCAGTACTCTAGTAGTGATGTTTTACGGAGAAGGCAATGGCACCCCACTCCAGTACTCTTGCCTGGAAAATCCCATGGACGGAGGAGCCTGGTGGGCTGCAGTCCATGGGGTCACTAAGAGTCAGACATGACTGAGCGACTTCACTTTTTTTCACTAAGGTTTCCAAAGAAAATATGCATTTCTTGTTTGGAATTTATGAACTTTCCCTTTCATCCCTCAAATACACCATTGAATTGGTTTTATGACATAAATTCCCCAAGTATAAGCCAAATTATTTTGCTACTCTCACTACAATAATCCAAAGAGAGTCTTCCAGAAAAAAAGTTGTGTTTTTTTTTTTTTCCACCATACCTAACGGATTTTGAACATCACAGGGAGATTAATCAGTTTTACTATAGATGGAATGTTTTAAAAAGTAATTTGAAAATGCAGATCTAGAGGTGCCATTAATATCTTCTTTAAAATAATATTTTAGGACACCAAAGGGTCACTCCTATCTATGTCCCTTTAATACTTTCAGCTCCTTCTCCTAGTTCTTTCTTCCTGGAGTGAAAATGTTCAGGACCCCTACTTTCACCAGGACTTTAATTCTTATTCCTATCCAAAGATCTGAACGTAAACTCCAACATGTTAACACCAGTGCTTTCTAGAAAACCTATAGAAAAAAAAAACAAAAAAAAAACCTCATCTAGTTTTACTGTCTATCTATCATCCATTTAAAACTCTTTGAAATAGAGTTCTTATTTTGATAGATCTCATTTTTCAGATAACATATCATTCAAATGCTAGAACTCAGGCTGTGATAAGAAAATTAACTGTTCTATGCTATAGGTCCCAGAAAAAGTACAGTTATACATACACATTATAGATTTTATAGATGTCTGGGAAGATTCCATTAATTTTCACATCTGATCCTGGCCAAAAAAATGTGCCTGTCTTCAGGCCTTGATTTTTAGCTGTGAGCCAAATCTGGAGAAGACAGAGAAGAAAAATTAGGAAATTATGTTAAGTACTTATTTCTTAGGAAACTGTTCACGCAACTGCCAATGCTTTCCTCTCAAATGCTACTAAGTTTTGATGTCAATAAGCTCCAGCAATTAGACTACAAAACAACCAAGTAATTTGACTTTGAACAGCAGCAAAAAGAAATTAAATAATCAGAAATTAACTTAAAGAATATAAATAATTGGTAACTCCTGCAACTTTTATAGACTTGCTTCTACGTAATAAGCTTCTGTTAAAATAAAAAAAAAAATCACAAAAAAAGAAAAATTCACAATATACATATCTTTAATTTATTGACATGTTTTGCTTATGTAACTTAACGTTTATTGAGCACTTATTATTGCCAATTACAGTTTTAAATGGTACTCCCATAAGCAACTTAGATTATTAATTTAAATACTCATCACGATAACTCTATGAGGTAGTTAACAGAATTATTTACAGTACAGAAACTGAAGCACAGAAAGAATACTTTGCCCCAAAATCACAGTTTTAAATGTCAGAGCTAAAAATCTGAAATTATAACTTGCAAATTAACATCATACTCTTTTCCTTCTAAGAAGGATATCAAGACTATTCAAATAGACCTTATAGAATTGTTGTGGCAATTTTTAAAAATTAAAAAGGAGAACATATCTAAATCACAATCAGAGAGAATCTTCTAAGTCAGCAAATGCAAACAAAGTCATAGTGTACTCCGGAAGAAACAATTAGCTTTGTGTAGATCAAAATATTACCCCCAGATTACTGCTCTTTGCTACTAGGACAAAAAGGTATCATTAAGCAGAAAAGAAAACTGGCTCAGAATAACCTGAACCCTACTCTGGAATAAAGTATACAAAAATATAAGCTATATTTAGAGTTATCTGCATTTGCCTCTATTTGCATAAGGATTGCACAAACATAGTAAGTAGATTAAGTAGGTTCTTAAAAACTCCAGAGGATCTGTCATTTTACTCTGATAGAAACAGATGAGAATAATAAAAAAAATAATTTTAATAGCTAAATTAAAGAAACAACTCACTGGTTCTCCTTTGTACCACTCTGGGTTAAATTTCTCTTTGCTTTTAAGTGCAAAGTGAGCGTTCATGTGGGGATCATACATTTTATTGTCAATGATGCCATGGGATTCTGGATAAAGTCCCTAAAAAATATAAAATACAAGTTTTATGCAAGTTGTGAGTTTTTAATGTTAAGGTTACAGAACAAAATCATTAGAAAGAAATATACAGCTGAAGCTACAAGGAACTTAACCTAGCTTAAGGAGAGAAGAACAAAACACTGCCTATTATCAAAATACAAGCAACTGCTTAAGGTTTTATGGAGTACTTGTGTTTTAATTTATGTAATAGGAGAAAATAAATTAGGAATGGTAGCAGCCTCTTAATTTTGAAAAAAGTACTGAGATGTCCTTTTGGATTGCTCAGTGAAAATCCTTTTTGATTGGGTCCAAGAATAGCTTGTACCAATATAAGTCAAAGTATTAATTCTCTGGCTTCAACCTTGAGGCCTAATGAATTCTACAATGATTTTTTTTTTTTCTGGATCCAAATTAAATCTGAAAGTGAAACAAAAAGAGAACTGTAATCACATCTAGAGTCAGGCAAAGTGGTTTGCTTAGACTCATACACTGAAATGATTGGAAAGACGGCTGAGGACCTGTGAGTGCAGGCAATCTGGGGCTCAAATAAAGTAAGCTAAAAACTAATCAGAAAGAACAGAACTTAAGAATCTTAAACTGAAAGGGAATTAAGAAATCATTTCTTGGGGTCTTCAATCACTTCTTTTCACATATGGGAAATGGAGACCCAGAAGGTAAAGTGACTTTCCCAAAGACACAACAGGTTAGTAGAAGAATAAGAACCAGAACCTCAGTTTTCCTGCTTAACTACACAATGAAAAAGAAGTTATTTTTTTCTGATCTGAAATCTGATTATTCTCTTGAAAAATGTTATATTTACACCTCACTTTTGTGAACATATAAAAATTGAAATGCAGAGCTTACTGTGACAATGCTGTAGTGATTGGGGAAAGTTTTTGTTGGATATACTGGCCTCATGTTTTTAGTATATGTCCCACAGGTTTCTACAAGAGGAAAAAAAGATTGTTATTCAATGCAACTGACAATCTGTTTCCTTCATTTAGCGTTGGTACCACAGACTTCTGAGTAGTACTAAAACATGAATCCAGAAGGGATTTACAACTACATAAAAATTCAGGTTGAATTACAAAGCAGCGTTGTGGATTCAAACTCAATGCTGAGAGCTAGTTTTTCTTCTTAGTTAAAAAAAAAAATTACAATAATTAAGCCAATGGAATATTTATCCCATACTTACTAAAAACATTAAGTTCCAGATGGACCATAATGATGCTTGCTAGATCTTTGCTATTACTTGGTGGTAACATATCTAAATACAAGATATAGTTTAAAAAAAAAAAAAACCAGCCAAAACAAAACTACAAACATCCACATTAGCTAACTCAGCAAAATGAAAACAAGAATGAAGCAGTAGCTAGGAGGACAGTGTCCCACCCCAAAGTCCAAACCAGTTAACTCGAGACAAATTCAACACTGCTTTAATGATTAAAGGCATCTTTTGGCTTCAAGTATTAATACAAGAAGGATAGAAGTCAAACTGTTTCTAATTTAGCCCTAGCGTCACATTCCTCTTCTGCCTCTACCACTGAGGGAACATATAACTTATGATTCTAGCATTTCGATACCTCATACGTGAAAATATTCCTCAGGCTGGTACATGTCTATCTATCTCACTGCATTCCAAACAGTTCAGAATTACAGGCTACACTTCCTAACTACCCAAAGTAAGGACTTAAGTTAACTATGTATTGAGTTCCTTTCAACTTCACATATATGTACCTAAGGCTCCTTAATTCTGAACTCAGGATATTGTATTTGATGCTATGGAAACAAACTTCCTCCTGATGATAACAAAGGGCCAGATGCAAGCTTCAAAGCCCGTGAACCTGGCTGATAAAACAGTCTTTCTTGTCCATGTGAGCTCTTTCCTAAAGACTTTTATGTCAAGTGATTTTTTTATAAAAACTACTTTCTTCCCAGTAGAAATTAAAAACTGAAATTTTTAGAATTTCTCCAAATATCAGTTTCTTACAAAAGAAGTACAATAAATGTGCCTATGTGATTATGGAGAGTAATGTTGACATTCAAATATTCAAGTCCAGTAAATAATGTCTCAGAACTCCAGAAGAACACTAAAATAGTGAATTTACTTATTTCCATTTCAGTCCAATATTACACTGTGGCTATTTATATACTGATCACTGATAACAAGTAATGTTCTTCAGCTTTTATACTCATATTTAATTTTTTATTTTTTCCATAACAATGATACAAGTGACACCCATATTACTGGTGGTTAATGTCATTTAAAACTTTTGCATTCATACTAAGAAAAGACTAGTCTACTGCTGCATTATTAACTTATATAATAACCATTTAATTAAGGCTTTAATTGAGATAAAGAAATTGGAAGGATGCCTCATGATACTAAAGGATAAATAACAAGTAAATATTCTATGTCTGCACTATTAGATTCATATAAGAAATACCTTCAGTTTTTGAAATTCTACTTTAAGATGTAGTCATATTAGATAAATAAATATATAAATAGTTTGTTCACAAAATGAATCCAAAAGTCTAAGGAAAAAAAATAAAAATGTATGCCTTATCCTTAACATCTGTAACCAAGGAATAAAAATCCCAAGATAATCATTATTATCTTAGAGTTGTTTGAAAGGCAGTTTTAGAATAATTATAATATTAAAGACTAGGTCTTTATCACTAGGGTTTAGCTCTTTTACAACAGAGAAGTTTGGTAAAACAGATTCTGCCATATTTTTCCAAAAAGAGACTGCCTCCTCAGTCTACTGACACTGTGGCACTCCAATAGAATACTCTGAAGTTACTCACTCAGCTTGCTAATAACAGGAAGAAGTCCACCCCAAGTATGCAAATATTCTGCCCTGAAACCATCCAAAGAAAATAAGAGGGTAGGAGGTGTTTCGAACCTGGGTAATGAGAAAGAAAGAAAAAAAATGTGTAAAGAAGAAAGACACAGATCCAGTGAACATTTTCCACTGAGATAGGGATGTAATCTAAGGTAAACTAACAAGCTCAACAAGCATCTTTTTAAAGAATATTTTAGAAGTGTCTATATTCATATATATGAATTTGTATTTCATCATATACATTATCAAATAGTACTGACTGAGCACTCACACCATTTTGAGGCACCATACAGAGACCATCATTTATGGTCCCTGCTATTCCAAAAGCTAGATAAAATGCAACCAAAATGCAATAATATTTCTCCAATTTGCAAGAGAATAGATATTAACAAACAGCATATTCTAAATTGTGTTCTTGTTTCTATTAGGACAGCTTTATAATGTTTAACAGTTAGGAAAAAATCATTATTTTAAACACATAATATATTTCTGAAGATTAATAATTCAAATTATATAGATCTCAAGTGGAACAAAGATAAACATGTCTAACATTGTCATCAAATCTCCACTTTCCGAATTCTACACAAACCTTTCCTGATGACCTTATAAACATAAGGTACTGTATAAAATACTTTAGACAAAAAATAGAAAGTACAAACTATAAAANCCTCTCCCCAGGGAATGGCAGCAATGCCTGCAGGTATTTTTTTTGTCACAACTATAGACAGTAATTTTTTTATCTAGTGAGTAGAAGCCAGGGATGTTTCCAAATATCCCACAACACACAGGACAGCTCCCCAACACAAAGAATTATCTGATCCCAAATGTCAATAGCCAAGGCTGAGAGAAACTGGGACAAAAGAGAATCACACTTGAAGTCTTCATATCACAACATCATTGGAAAGGACCCAATGGTTACCCTGAATGACCAGGTGTACCTGGGAGACTGTCAGAACTTACAATGCAAGCTGCCACTGAGGATCCAAATAGAACGTCAAGGGCTCAATTCTGTCATTTTTGGCAAAATGCAAACGCTTGGGTAAGAAATGTTTCAGGTAAGGTCTGAAGTGCTGGTTTGGTTCCTGGCACTGAAATTGTAAGAGGCAAAGAAAAACCATTATTTCCACATTTTCTTAAGTGTAAACTGCTCCTGAAATTGCTTCCTAAGTCCATATGAATTTTTTTCTCCCAAACATTTAATCGGTATGCCCAATAAGTCATAGATGCAAAAATAACTGAGTTTTCACTACTTATATAATGTACAAGTTGCATATTCTCAACTATTGTATATTCTTATTTTATAGGAAATCATAATTATTGCATAAGAGTCCTAGTCCTCAATTTATTCCTTAGATTGAATCACTAGTTTATATTTGTGCTACTACTGATAATCTATTTTCAAATACTCTTACAATAATTTTAAGAACTTTCTTTAAAATTGTAAGAATTTTCATCAAGTATAAAAATGGAATATAGGTAAATCAGCACTAGGAAAAAAGCGTAAGAAATCAACACAAGAAAAACTGTTAGGAAATATAATGCTAAATGTTTATGGTAGTATGGCTACAGACTTTCCCCTCCTATTTTTTCAATTATTTCTTGTACTGTCATATAAATTTAATAATGTCAATAAATAAATTATTAAAATTTAAAAAACCTACATTATTAACATATGTCCTTAAAGACCTTTAAAAACTACAGGGCATTTAAATGTTGGCCCAGATACTCAAAAAAAAAGAAAATAGGTTAGGTTAAAATCCTACAACCTACCAATCAAATACTAAAACTTTCTTCTAAATATATTTTATACAAAACTAGCAACAAAATGGTAATAGGGAAAAAAAGATACTCACAGAAAGATTTTTGGCCATTCCTTCATAATCAACTGAAGAGAGGAAAAGATAAGAACAGTTGAATGGTATGCTGCCATTAAAAATAATACAAAAATATAGCACGTCAGACACAAATCCATTTAAAACAATCACATACTACTTTAATAACTTTTCTTAAGTACTAATTAAAACTTGTTATTGTACAAGTTAGAGTCTATGCTTTGGGTTACTATGTCAATATATGTGCATAACAATTTTCCTGGAGAGAAATATACTTCTCCTCATGAATATTCAACCATATCTACCGAAACATATAGCACTGCATATACCGAAACCTAATCCAACCCTGATGACTGTCAGAAAAATCTCTTTTCTCTCTCCATTTAAAAGGTAATTATAACAGAATAATAAACAAAACTGCTGTTAGTATTTTAGAATTACCAAGGATGGTAATCGAAAAGAAGAGTATAACAATCAGTTCTTAACCAGACTTGATTTTCAAAAGAATGAATATTTAAAATTTCCTGGCAGTTTGGGTATGATATGTGATCAAGAGACAATGTGAAATTTCTTCTTCTCTGCTCACAAAACACATTCTCATTGTTTTTTGGGATAGTTTAAGAAACTCATTTCTGAGAACAGAAATTAGTTGCTTATAGAATTAATTAGCCAGCATTCCTCCTCATAATGGAATATTATCCTATAACATCTGTAAGTTATTTTAATGAAATAAAGTTTTGAATAAATATAGCTGAAAATTTGAGCTTTTTTCCCTATAAGTAATCTGAATCCAACACAAGCAAAATATGAAACCGAAAGTGTTACTCGCTAGTCGTGTCTCTTTGCGATGCCATGGACTATAGCCTGCCAGGCTCCTCTGTCCATGGATCCAGACAAGAATACTGGAATGGGTTGCCATTCCCTTCTCCCGGTGATTTTCCCAACCCAGGAATCGAACCCAGGTCTCCTGCATTGCAGGCAGATGCTTTACCATCTGAGCCACCAGGGAAGCCCAAGAAAAATATACATGATAACACAGAACTATACCAAGCTCATCAAATAATATTCTTAGTCATGAAAAACAGGTAAGTGGTTAGACTTGTGCCCTCACATCCAGTCCCATAAAATCCCTTTGGGTGCAGAAGGCCAGTCCTGGATATTNCCCAAGAAAAATATACATGATAACACAGAACTTATACCAAGCTCATCAAATAATATTCTTAGTCATGAAAAACAGGTAAGTGGTTAGACTTGTGCCCTCACATCCAGTCCCATAAAATCCCTTTGGGTGCAGAAGGCCAGTCCTGGATATTTAATCATTAGAAAGAAATTAATTGATCATCTTTACTTTAAAGATATGATTCAGAGGAACATATTGTAAATATAGAGCTTTCCCAGGTGGTACAGTGGTAAAGAATTCATCTGCTAATGCAGGAGATGCAAGAGATGCAGGTTCGATCCCTGGGTCAGGGATCCCCTACTGGGGATCCCCTGCAGGAAGATCCCCTACAGTAGGAAATGGCAACCCATTCCAGTATTCCTTCCTGAAGAATCCTACAGACAGAGGAGGCTGGCAGGCTACAGTCCATGGGGTTACAAAGAGTCAGACATGTTGAGCATGCACACTGTATGCATTTATATTTATAACTGTAAATATAATCATATTCAAAATTAGCACAGAGATATACTTACATGAATAGTATTTATCTGGAACATCAGAGGGTCTCAATCGAGCTGCAGGTCCATATACAACTTTAACATCTTTAATATCTCCCAAGTATTTATTCAGATACACATATTTCTTACAACTGCCTTGTTCCATGCCTAGGAGAAAAAAAAAAACAATCCCCAAACATGTCGCAACCTTAATAAAAAACCTTTAACATGTAGGACAGAATTTCTTTCACTTTCAGAATTAAAATCAATAAACATGAGGTCAGCACCCAAGATGGGCTTCCTAGGTGGCGCTAGTGGTAATGAACCTGCCTGCCAGTGCAGAATACTTAAAAGATGTGGGTTCGGTCCCTGGGTCAGGAAGATTCCCTGGAGGAGGGCATGGCAACTCGTTCTAGTGTTCCTGCTTGGAGAATCCCATGGATAGAGGAGCCTGGTGGGCTACAAGTCCACGGGGTCACAAAGCGTCGAACACGACTGAAGTGACTTGGTACACATGCAACTATCACACACTTGTGATAGCTGAACATCTAACAGGTAAGGCTCAGAGTTTCACATACATCTACCACTTCACTTAAAACAAATATTTTCTCTTCTCTTCATCCAAAATTATTTCAGTGTTTCTTATCTATGTATTACAATATTTTTATATGAATGAGGAAGAATATCACAGTTTTAGCCTGAATACGAAAGCACAGTTATTTTCTCAGAATCAACTAGTATATTAACTAGGAGTATAAAACACTCATCTCATTTTCAGACCGGAGGCTTCTTTAGAATACATCTTGTTAGGACTGTTTCTAGAAATAGTTTGCAATAATTATTTCTGAAGCAAACAATAATAACAAGAACAAACTAAAAAAGAAGCTTTTTCTGATTTTCCTGTATACACATTGCTTTTACAGTCCCAAGTCTGCATACAAACATGTTCTAAAGGTCACAGTAACTAAGAGTTAGATCAAAATACTGCCAAGATTAACACATACTCCCCTTAAAAGTTAGATTTATCATTCTAGAGAAAATAGAAGCACATAATGATCCGTTCAAAGTATGCCAAAAATGTTTATAGAGTAGATTTACCAAAATTTAATATTGAAAAAAAATTGTTTTAACTATCCAAGTTCCTGATGTAAGTCTTCCCCAAATCAGGAGATAAGTGCATTGTGGTTAATAAGCTCTTATGTGTCTGTGAGTTCTGTGTTTCACTTGTATGTTATAGTTAATGTAGTGTTTTCTAAAGGTTCTCCGCAAGAAATAATTAGCTATAAAAGTCAGAGGAAATAATAAACATTAATCAATCAAGTCAACTTCTGGAAGCTCCATTTAACCTGAAGGATAAATGATATAAACCCAGGTTACCATGATCTGAAATAAGGATGAGGTTCAAGCATCTATGCAAGTTCAGCTCCTTCAGACCATCCATCAGCATGCCAACCATGTTGTCAACCCTCTGCAAAGCTCTGATGACCTAAGAAAGGGAAACAATCTCATGTCATGCAGTTAAAAGTATGCACGGAATGCTTCTTAGAGTTCTGTGTACTTAATTTTTTAAAACTCGAACTTCTAGTAATAAAACTCATTATTTCCAAACTGCATTATTTTGCATATGAATGTCACAAGGACACAGAATGGCATATGGTTTTGGCAAACTGCCTTTGGTATTTCTCTCCTCTTCTCTCCCAGCAAAATCACCTGAGGGAAATTCTTCCACAGCTTTGCCTATAGCAAACCAGTCTAATCTTTACTTACAGTCTGTGTATTTTACTTATCATGAAACACGCTCTTTCAACATGATCTCACATTGNTTTGGTATTTCTCTCCTCTTCTCTCCCAGCAAAATCACCTGAGGGAAATTATTCCACAGCTTTGCCTATAGCAAACCAGTCTAATCTTTACTTACAGTCTGTGTATTTTACTTATCATGAAACACGCTCTTTCAACATGATCTCACATTGACTGAAAGATATCCAAGTAACATGGACTGGAATTTTTTTAAGTATTAAGATAAAGTAGGTTTTGATGAGCCAATAATACTAGCATTTAACCAAATTTAAAAATTGATGAATATGATTTGAAGAGCAATGGACTGGACCCTGAATGAAGATGAATCAGAAAAGCAGTTATGTTGGGAAATCTTTCAATTCAGTTTCGTTCAGTCCCTCAGTCGTGTCCGACTCCTTGAGATCCCATGAACCGCAATATGCCAGGCCTCCCTGTCCATCACCAACTTCTACAGTTCATCCAAACTCATGTCCATTGAGTCAGTGATGCCATCCAACCATCTCATCTTCTGTCGGCCCCTTCTCCTGCCCTCAATCTTTCCCAGCATTAGGGTCTTTTCAAATGAGTCAGCTCTTTGCATAAAGTGAACAAAATATTGGAGTTTCAGCTTCAACATTAGTCCTTCCAATGAACACCCAGGACTGATCTCCTTTAGGATGGACTGGTTGGATCTCCGTGTAGTCCAAGGGACTTTCAAGAGTCTTCTCCAACACCGCAGTTCAAAAGCATCAATTCTTCTGTGCTCAGCTTTCTTTACNCTTACCCTGCTGGACACTGTGGTTCATCAATGCTGTCACATTCTTCTTCTGCCCAACTTTTCTCCCCTAAAATATTTTCAAGAAGTACAGTGAGTTGAACATTCAACAGAAACAATGGTCATGATGTTTGTGAGACACATTAGGACACGTTCCAAAAAACACACAAAGTTAACAGATGCATAGATCATGTGGGGTGTGATTCTCAGGAAACAGAACAAATAGACAGTTATTCTATTTCAAAATAAGAGTTAGTTGATATCAAGAATTAAAGAATGAATTTATAATTGCAAGATTAAAACATATTGCTGTATTTGTGAGAACTTGAAGGTACATCTTCCATTTTCAAATTGTCATTAATAATATTTTCAGACAAAATTTATAACCCTACTTCTATCCACCCAATGGAATCTTCTGCCTTAGTTCCTCTCATATAGTCAAGTTCTGTCAAAGAATTTCAAGGAACCCTGCAACACCTAGGCAAGATATCATAGTAACACCAACTTCCACAGAATCTTCTCTCAACATCAGGCAGACACTGTCCTCGTTTACTATGAGAGAACCTGCTACATAGTCAGCCAAGACTGTGAAGTGATTGTTCTACAAATACAGCATTAAATATGCAGCTAATATCAAAATAACATGAGGGTGTAGTAGCAGCAGAGTGTATGATTATAGATAAAAAAGATTAGCCGTGTGTAGACAATCATGATTATTAGGCTGAGTGATACAAGCTTTATTACATAGGCTCTCTATTCAGGTATACATGTTTGAACCTTTCTTTAATAAAATGCTTTTAAAATATTTTTTCAGCCAATATGGTTTGTAAATAACTATGACTTCTACTGTAAAAAATACACCCATGCTAACCCCCTCTGAGACCTAGGAAGATGTCAGCCTATGTCTGAACCTGGTGAGGGCACAACCTCCTGACCTCGGCACATGGATCCATAGTTGATACAACAGTCTCCCTTGTCCTTGCAGTCATCTGAACAGGAGCAAAGGCTTCTGGACAACCTTTTCTCACCACACCTGAATTTGCTGCAAGTCCATATCCGTTCTAGAAACAAATGTCAACATAACACATTTTATGGTTCAAATTCAACATGTACAAAATGAACACAGAATTGTCTTCTAGAATGTGATCTATGAGGATGATGGACCATTTGTTAACCCTCAGTGACTCACAGGACTTTCCACCACACTGGTCAATGTGAACTAACAGAAAATATGCAGGCAACAATTGTTATTTCACTACAAATCCAGAATCTTATCATTTTAAAATGTAAACACTGAATGAGAAGCAAGTCCAAAAAAGAGGGACTATATGTATTAATATACATATGGTTGATCATTTTGCTGTAAGGTAGAAACTAACAAAACATTGTAAAGCAACTATACTCCAATAAAAATTAATCAAGAAAATAAAAAATAAAATGTAATCAGACATAACTTTTATTATACAACTCCCATGGCAATCTTGGCTTATTCCACCAGTCACTGCCAGAGTTCTCCAAATTTATCTAAATCTGGTTCACTCTCATTTAAATGTTATTATTGCATGGGCTTCCCTGGTGGTTCAGATGGTGAAGAAATCTGCAATGCAGGAAACCTGGATTCAATCCCTGGGTCAGGAAGATCCCCTGGAGAAGGGAATGGCAACCCACTCCAGTATTCTTGCCTGGAAAATTTCATGGACTGAGAAGCCTGGCAGGTTAAAGTCCAAAGTGTTGGATATGACTGAGTGACGAACACTTTCATTTTCATAGGTAAATAATATTAAATCAAACTTTTCACAGTCTGATAGTTTTAAAGTTTAAGTGGACATCTTAAGAACTCTTGCTTTAATAAGCCCATAACAGAAAGAGTCATATATTTTTAATCAGCCTTTTTGAACTTAGGTGAAATGCAAATTAGACTATATAGGTTGTCAGTAAATACTGAAAACCAGCACAGGGCTGCCATCCATAAAATTTTTAACAAAGGCAAGATATGTAAATTTTGTTTGTGTCAGGAAATATAAAGGACAAATTTTTAAAAATCTCAAATGGGTTTGGTATATCACATACCTAAAAGATGCAGAACTTTCCTTTGCTCTTTTACCCCATCTTTTCACCTGCACATTTTTACCTGGTTCTATGCACGTCTCCTGGTAATCTAGACAGCAGTTTCCAAGGTCAACACAAGCAACATCACAGCGGCAGTTTCCAAATGTTCTCTCAAAACAGCGACCCTTGCAACTTTTAACTGAAAATATCAAATGAGTTAAATGTTTCTAATCATTATATAATTACGAAGCAAACATCAACTAATATACCCTAAGTTCGGTATTGAGTAGGTTTAAATATTCTTTTAGAAAACACAGATAGGATGGGCAAAAAGTTAACCAACAATCTTTTCACAAATACCCATAGAAAGTGATGCAAACAGAAGGCAGTAACCTTATGTATTGAGTTTGCAATTTTATCTCTTGCCATAGAAACAAAAGATATATATATTTTTTCTTTTATATAGGACAAACCCTACAGGGGCTAACGAAACTTACATACATACAGAATATTAAATAAAGGAAAAATAAGAAGAGCTTGTTCTGAATATTTTATGTGGGGTTCTCTGAAAACTGATATCTCTGGAAACTTCACGAAGAAAAAGAATACCTGACTTAGGTCACCCTCAGTCTGGTGTAAAGAAGTAATGTGTTTGTGCAGAACATGTTCTGCAAGACTCATCTCCCACCACACCTGATTTGTCCATTGCACCTTCAGCCTGGCTCCCTCTGAGAAGCTTTCCCAAACTCCCCAATCTAGATGCTTTTTCCATTTTTTTAAGTTTACATGAAACCTTATCCTCCCTTCGGTCACTTAATTTCACCTGGATGCTGTCCAGCACACTGTACCCAGGTATCCAGCAAGAGCCTTGACTACAGTTGATACTAATAAGTTTTTGTTAAATGGACAAATGTCAAACGTGGAAGGAAAACACTTTGCACTAAAAACAACTTTACAAGACTAGGAGAACGAATGTATGGACACCAAGAGGGGGAGGAGGGGTGAGATGAATTGGGTATTGGGACTGACATACACTATTAACTATGAATAAAATAGATAACTAATGAGAATCTACTGTATAGCTCAGGGAACTCTGCTGAGTCTGTGGTGACCTAAATGGAAAGAAAATCCAAAAAAGAGGGGGTATATGTATAGCTGACTTACTTTTATGTACAGCAGAAACTAACAAGACACTGCAAAGCAACTATACGCCAACAAAAATTAATTTTAAAAATTTACACTGTAACTCTTTACTAGCTATCAAGAATAATCTAGATTTAATTAAAAAAATAAATCAGGATGGTAAGAAAAACAATCCACTTGTAGAATAATAGAAGTCCAAAAGAAAAAAAAAGGAATCATCCTTGCTTTTGGTTGTAATGGTCCTCTGACCCAAGAAGACACTGTCACAGAATTTAACTCATTTGATACCAGGAAATGAGGCAATTTTAAAGACATGAAATGACAATAATAATTTCTAGGGTCAAAAACATGAACTTTCCTGATCTCAGAGGAAAAAAACTATTATAGTAATAGCTACTACTTGCAGATCATTAGTATGCTTCCATTAACTTAAAAAATAAAATGTATTTCACCTTGAGTTTAGATTAAAATTGCTGTTTTCAATCACTTAGTTTTCTTTTTATGTGCCAAACTAAACTCAAGGTGAATTACTTACTGCTTAAAGGTTATATAGGTGAACACTAAAATATGTAGCTCCTTAATTTTACTAAATGCTGATATGCTTGCTCTGAATTGTTGCTGACTAAATATATAAAATCACTACATTTCATTCCTTTTAAAAATAAATGACAGCCTAACAATTACTAAATTTTTTTAAAAAATGACTAATCATATAATTATGGAATAGTTGAATAGAAGGATTTGTTCAGTTTTCAAAACTGAATTCCTTAGGAATTCATCACAAAGGAAGACCATCAATGATTTAAAAAGAGCAAAAATAAAAAACTACTTCAAATCCAAAATATGACTGCTACAATGTATTATGATTCAAAGTTTTATTATTTATAGTGATCTTTCCATGCTGGCACGACTTCCGAATTTCATAAAATGAAAAATGTAAGTAACAGCTTAAAAATATCACTATTGTTTTGAAATGACTACATTTCTTAAAGACTTACAAGCATATAAGGATGTTTCCAGCTGCCCAGGCATGCTGTTTACCTAGTAACCTCAGGGCTGCTCGAGCACCTAATGGGAGAAAAAGCAGGAGTCCCTGGACGAAGTCAGGGAGAGAGGCTCGCAGAGCCCAGCACAAGAACCTGTCATCCACATCTGTTTGTTTGTATCTTTGTTCTTTTTTGTTGTTTTGAGGCTTTTCGCTGTTTGTTTGTTTGTTTTTGGTCATACCCGCTCTTTGTTGCTTTGGGATGAAGTTTTGCAAGTAGATAGTATACAGCTAAAATAATAAAAGATCTTCAAGAAGAATGCTCAAAACTGGCATCAAATTTGCAATATCTATGGAGTACTCATCTCTAGAGTAGAAATGGCAACTCACTCCAGCATTCTTGCCAGGAAAATCCCATGGACAGGGGAGCTTGGTGGGCTACAGTCCATGGGATCGCCAAAGAGTTGGACACAACATAACTATTGTCTCAATCACATTCTCAAGAAGGCTATTACCCCCACCCATGCAGGGCACATGAATACACCCATGCACACATGAATTAGTATACTACTTACTTTCTTTGGCACAGCTTGGTTTCAACCCAAATATACAACCAAGGATTGTTGTTAACACACAGACTGACAATACCTGTCAGGAGAAAAAAGAAAATGATGTAGTTTCAAAGCCCTTTTATTTCTTCAAATGTTTCATTTCTTTAAATGCTTTTTGACTGTGTGGATCACAATAAACTGGAAAATTCTGAAAGAGATGGGAATACCAGGGCACCTGATCAGTCTCTTGAGAAATCTGTATGCAGGNGAAGAAAGCTGAGCACCAAAGAATTGATGTTTTTGAACTGTGGTGTTGGAGAAGACTCTTGAGAGTCCCTCGGACTGCAAGGAGATCCAACCAGTCCTTTCTGAAGGAGATCAACCCTGGGATTTCTTTGGAAGGACTGATGCTAAAGCTGAAACTCCAGTACTTTGGCCACCTCATGTGAAGAGTTGACTCATTAGAAAAGACTCTGATGGTGGGAGGGATTGGGGGCAGGAGGAGAAGGGGATGACAGAAGATGAGATGGCTGGATGGCATCACTGACTCAATGGACATTGAGTCTGAGTGAACTCCGGAAGTTGATGACGGACAGGGAGGCCTGGCGTGCTGCGATTCATGGGATTGCAGAGTTGGACACGACTGAGCGACTGAACTGAAGCATGTCGGTGCTGCCCTGTTTCCTGATCTGGGTGTTGGTCACATGACATGTACACTTTGTAAAAACTGAAACTGCACGTTTACACTTCACATACTTTTCTCTATGTATGTTCTACTTCAACCAAAAGTTTAAAGATTAGCAAACAAATCGATGCCCTCCTAGGTTAATGTAGTCAGAAATTTCCCAGTTGATGCAAGTGAATCCAGTCCAAAAACTTAATAATTAAAGAAGAGAAAAGGAAAACCTAATAAGAGATTCAGTTTTCTACTTTTTAACCCATAAAAGGTAATATGATAACATCAGATGCCTCTTTTAACAGTTTTGTTACACAAACCTAAACAGTCCTCACGCACACTGTGACAGCTTGTGAGAATGAGCAACAGACAGAGTTGAAAGATTACACCCAAGACCCAAATGTTACCATAAACTAACTATGTATAGATTGGGGCAGGTCACTTCAACATTCCAGACATCAATTTATTCACTTATAAAATTAAAGGGCTGGACTCCCTGGATCCCTAAAAATCTTTTAAGTTCTAATATTTTGCCACCTCCTCATTTTCCAACACTCTGGACTTTGACATCTTAATATAAGTGGTTACACCATATAGCTCCCAAGAATAATGACAGAAGTTTGTGAGTTAGAAAAAAAAAAAAAGGAGACAAATCTACAAAATTCTCTTCAATATTTCTCAGTGGAATGGAACTCCCATGGCAGTTCTCTGGAATGTCACATTTCTAGACCATCCAACAAAATCTCCAAGTACCAACTACATGTAAAGATTATGTTATGCATTGAAAAAAAGAGTAAGAGATACTCCAGGGAGCTTCTGCTTTTTGGGGAAAAAGCAAAGGCACAAACAGCTCATATTTGGTTGCAGAATTCTATAGTGTTTAAAGAAGAAAGGCTAAGGTGTTTAGTGAGAAGGAGATCAGAAAAGGTTTCACCAAAGAAGCCTCTCAGCTGGGCTCTGCAAGGGGGGAATGGTGTGTTACTGCCGGGCAGAGCTGATGGAAGAGAAGAGAGGACAGAGCAGAGGAACCCAGCACAAACCAAGGCCTTCAGGATGGAAGGTATATGGGAGGCAGCCGATGAATAATGAGTAGCCTGCTTTTGCAGGAACAAGAATATGAAAAGGGGAAGAGATGTAGTATAGAAAGGTGGTGTGGCATTTCCCAAAAACCCAAAATGAAGAGATAACAGAGCCAGGAGGAATGGGTGAATGGCACAGGGTGGATGGTGGGTAAACGCTTTTACGTTTTCTGAACTCATTCCTTCAAATAAAAAATACTGCGTATTGACCATATGCTGGTCTGTAGACTAAGTACTGAGTACTTAGAAAAAGGAGACATGACCTCTGTCCTCAGGATGCCTGCTGTCAAGGGCCTGCAGAACTAAAGAGAAATGGAATGGCAAGAAAACTAAGGAAGCAGGTCTAACTCATTTCAAAAGAAAATGAGGGTAAAGGAAAGAAGAGTAAAAGAATAGTAGGCCTAAAATGCAACAGGGTTTAGGTCAGTTTCCTTTCTGGGAAATCAAAAAGCTAAATGCATATATGTCCATTAAAAGAAACAGGCATCAGAAGAAGAGCTTGAACAAACAAGTAAAGAATAGCAAACAGAACAAGGTATCAATAGAGAATGCTAATAAGTTTTCTTAAGCCGTGATGCTATAAAATGACACAAACTTATGGAAGGGTGATTCTAAAGGATCTATCAAAAACACCAAAATTCTCTTATTTTCAACATTAAATATACAGGGAAATGAAAAAATAGTCAAACGAATCTATTTAGCATCCTGTAATAAAATCCCACGGACAGAAGAGCCTGGAGGGCTATAGTTCATGGGGTTGCAAAAGAGTCAGACATAACGACTAAACAATAACAACAACTTAAACGATGAAAATTGAAGTTTTATTTCTTTGTAATAAACCTATCAAAAATAGTTTGAACAGTGCTGTATCTACATTTTATCTAAAAAATCATGAAGCTTGGAGACATATAAGAAAAACTGTTGGAATGTTTTGCCTCTATGTTAGAAGAATATTCATTTGGAGTTTCCTGCTTGTTTAGAGGATCTGAATTATTTCTTGGATATTTATTGAACCAAAATAGGTACAAAGAAATCACTCCATCTTTTTTTTTGTTCTCACCAATTCCCTCAAATACAGTGGTATTAACATAACGCATATTATTCTCTTTATCAAATACTCATCTAAATATGTGGCTACTAGGTGAAATCCTTTTGCTAAAGGCCAGAGATGCAAATGAAAGCAATTCCTATCCTGCCAGAGAAACAAAGCATGTAGACATTAAGATGAATGATTACAATACAACTGGACAAGAGCTACAGTAGAAATATGTTAAAAAAAAAAAAAAAGAAAGCTGTGGTACATATACAGAATGGAGTATTACTCAGCCATTAAAAAGAATACACTTGAATCAGTTCAATGAGGTGGATGAAATTGGAGCCGATTATACAGAGTGAAGTAAGCCAGAAAGAAAAACACCAATATAGTATACTAATGCATATATATGGAATTTAGAAAGATGGGTAACGATAACCTTGTATGCGAGACAGCAAAAGAGACACAGATGTAAAGAACAGTCTTTTGGACTCTGGGAGAGGGCGAGGGTGGGATGATTTGGGAGAATGGCATTGAAACATGTATAATATCATATGTGAAAGGAATCACCAGTCCAGGTTTGATGCAGGATACAGGATGCTCGGGGCTGGCGCACTGGGATGACCCAGAGAGATAGTATGGGGAGGGAGGTGGGAGGGGGGTTCAGGACTGGGAACATGTGTACACCTGTGGCGGATTCATGTTGATGTATGGCAAAACCAATACAATACTGTAAAGTAATTAGCCTCCAATTAAAATAAATTAACTTATATTTTTAAAAATGTTAACAGGCTCACAGTACAGTGGAGAGAACGGTTATAAGAAGACATCACGAAGAGAGAGCTGGACAAAAAAGCATCATTAAAGCAATCAGTAAACAATATCTGAGTGCCTGCAATATTTCAGTTCTGTGGAGAAGTACAAAATTAAAACAAAAAAGAATTTGTGGTGAAATCTCTAATCTGAGTTAATAATCTACTCAGGGCAACAACTCTAGAATTGGTTGATGATAAAGACATGAGATAGTGAAAAGCAACCTAAGAATTAACGTACATAATGACAATGTGTCACCCATGCAAAGGTGCAGAAACTATTTTTTAACTGTACAGGCTAGTTGTGGTTTATCAACATGATGCTACAAAACTGCAGCAAAACTAGACTGAACCAACCAGCTCCAAGATGGCAGATAAAGCAGGATAAATGTCACCAATTTCCATGCCTTGATTTATCTCTGTGTTTCCATACCAGCCCTTGAGAGCTGGACCCTGGCCTTGACTCATCCCTGTGTTTCAAAAGCACCTGGTGTTGGGCAGATACTTTGAAGTTTTACTGAGAGAGGTATGTGCTTTGAGAGACACACAGTGGTCAACCGCTTTGAACTGGCCCTGACTTGACCACAGGATCTCACCTGTGCAGATGAAACCTGGAGATGTCCAAGAGTTACTTTTGCTTCATCACCATGCTTCATCTCTACCTGGGGGGAAAAGGGGGATTTGTACTCTGCTAGGCACAATTGGTGCCGTGTGCAAAGGCTGTGTATGCCCCTGCTGCCCCAGAAGTCTTCACCCATTTCCTAGAGCCCTGATGTCCTGTCTGCCTCCTGACCCTTAAAATTCCCTTACTCCCCTCCTTTCGGGGAGAACGTACCTTTAGAGCATGAACACCCCTTCTCTATTCTCTGGCCATTGAGTAAAAGCCTGTTTTGCCTGCACCAAACTCAGTCTCATTATTAGCAGCACACACCTGAGTGGGAAAGAACTCCTTGAGCAATTATGGGGTGGGGAGACCTTTGGTTCAGCTAGGGCCCCAACAGAGGAGCCTGGTGTCTAATTTGGTAACAGATCTATGCAATGGTGCTTTGTGCGATGCCAGGGAAGGAAATCATACCAGTCTGGGGAAGCGGAAACAACAATGACGGCAGTAAGAGCCATCACTTGTACAGAACAGTAGTGATCATCCCTTCTGTGGTACTTACTACGTGCTAGGCACTATTCTAAGAGTTTTACATCAAATCACTTAATCCTTACAGTAACACTGGAGACACAAATGATTGTGTTTACTGAGTTTAAAGAAATAGCTGCAGAGAGGTTAGCAACTTGCCAAGGATCACCGTTCATAAGTGACAGGAGCAAGATTCAAACTTAAGCAGTCAGGTTGTAAAGGGAGTGGGCAGTTGGTGGTGGGGGGAGGACCAGTGGAGTGGCTGAAAGGTGGCCTTTGGGGCAGTCAGTGAGAAGTTGTTGAGGCATTTGAACTTGGAAGTAACATGACTGGATTTATAAATTCTAGAAAGATCTTCTGGCGACACTGTAGAAGTCTGTGCTGTAAGTCACTCATCTGCCTGCTTTCTCTCGGGAGATGCTCTGTCCTCCTCCAGTCCCTTCCTCACTCCCAGTTACTGCAACCTGACCGTGCTCTAAGAGATCTGTTTATCTGTCCACCTCTGACTGGACTGTGAGCTCCAGGAAGGCATGGATTATTTACTCATCTTGGTATTTTCCAGGCCTAGCACAGGGCCTAACACACAGACGTTCAATAACTGCTGACCTGAAAAATCAGCAACTAATTAAACTCAACTTGGAGGAAAACTATAAACCTCCCCCCTTTTCTTCATGTGAGTTGACAAAGTCAGTCAGTTTGTTAAGTGCCTTTGTGTCTGCTTTCTATAAAGGGTGCCTATAATGAATAAAGGCAAAAAGCAATTTTTTTAAGGAGATGGAAGATGGCTGGATTTGGTATTCAAATGTGACATACCCCCCTCCTCCAACTTGAAGATGAGTTAATTATCTGACCACATTGCCTATCAGTCTTCTGACCTTCGACCAAAGCTGCATACTTCTGGAAAACACATTGAAAGAACTCCGACTAAGACATTGCTGGATTCTTCAGGGGATTTCCTTTCCTAGAGGATGAGGATTAGATCCTAATGCAAAAAATCTGGTGCCAGGAAACACCCACTGGAGACTTAAAGATATGAGAGTTTCAAAGATAAGGTCTTGTTCTTGAAGAACTTTCAAGTGTTACAAAGTTCAATACAAAAGTTAGAACTGCTTGAGTGGATGGAGAAGCTTTCTAAAGACAAAGTTCTAACTTTTGTATAGCCTCTTATACACAGCATCATTTTAGTTACCTTTGACCTCAATGAAGATTCCCCCAAATGGCAGTGAGATCTTACATAACTGGTCAAATGAAAATGGGGAAAGAAGACTTAACTAAGCCTGGGCAAGCACATCACTTAGGGGCGAACCTCATACCCAACCACTCAGCAAAACCTCTAACTCTGAAGAAGCTGACACCCGCCTGGCAGAAAGGTGTTCAGTTTCAAAATGGCAAGGGCTCAAAGATTCCACAACAAACCCATATACGTTTAGGATCAGTATACTGGAGAACCCAGAAGCTAGCATGGATATTAGTGATCCAGAATAAAGTTTACCTCATTCTGGCATTTTAGGGATCTTTAGCATAACAGGAAGCTCCTCCCTGCCGACTTACTCTGAGCAAACTCTAAATCAACAAATTCTGCCTCCATTCAACCTACCTAATCCCTCAATCCTAAACATCAATGAACCACCATGATTCACCCGTCATTTGAGGTAAACTTACAATATAAAATGAACAAAAAGAAAAGATCTAAGATAAACAACAAAGGAAAAAAAGGAAGAAGAGGGAAAAATATTTACAACAAACCCATCTAAATAGTATTGTTAATGGCATTTAAGAAGATATGAACAAATCTTGACATCAAAAGGTCCTAATATCAAGCATCCATAATAATAAATCAAAGGCTCGTACTTAATCACATCACTGTAAAATACTAGGACACTAACAATAAAAAGATCTTAAAGTACAAGGCCAGGCCAACTTCGTAAAATAAGCAGTAAAGATGTGTCAGATCCGAGTTAGTTCTTCCTTGGAGGATAGAACTAATGGTGAGGTCTGGACCTAGAAACATCTGTGTAAGTTTGTTGATTTCCAGTTCAATCTTTTCATGGCTTACAGAATTATTTAGATTTTCTAATTTTTCTTGACTCAGTTTTGATAAAGTGCCTTTTCTTCTTGGAATTTTTCATTTCATCTAAATTTTTGAATATATTGATATAAATGATTTACAATAACAAACTTATCTTTTCAGTATCTGTAGCACTGGATTTGTGTTCCTTTTTTTCATTCCTAATATAATTTGTGCTTTCTTTTTTTTGCTTAAGCAGGTTCACTAGGGGTAATATTACTTTTCAAAGAAACTGTCTTTTACTTTGTCAGTCTCTTTAAGATGTTTATTTATTTTACTGATTTCTGGTCTTATCCTTATTTTTTTTCTTCCATATCCCAGGTCTAATTTTCTGGGGTTTCCTTTTTTTATATATTAGTGGGTTTTCTTTTACTAAGTTGTTGATATGGATGTTTAGGTTATAGCTTTTTAGACTTCCTTCTCTTTTAATATTACTTTTATTCTAACTTTTAAACCCCTAAGACCTTGTTATTTTATAAGTTTATTCAGATATACTCAAATATTTACAACTTTATGCATTTTAATGCCTTTTTTTTTTCCCTTTACACTTTTCATCTGGGGAATCAGTTACCTTCTGCTTAAAAAAATCTTTTAAAATTTTCCTGATGGCAGAGTCTGTCAGTAATTTTTGCATAAACATGTCTTTATTTTGTTCTGATTCTTGAAAGATATTTTTGCAGGGGTACACAATTCTAGCCTGGCAACTATTTTCTTTTGGCACAGTGAAGATCTCATCTCCTGATACTATTTCATGTTTTTCATCATTGCTATTGAGAGTTCAGTTCTTGTCACACTGAAAAAAAATCTGATATTCTTCTTCTATACCTTCAATGATTTAAATTTTGACCTTTATATTCTGTCATGTTATTCTGTTTGGTTTTTGGTGTATAGTTCTCTTATGGATCAGGCCTTTCATTGGTTTGAGAAAATTATCATTTCTTCAAATAATGCCCAAAATGAAAGGAAAATGGATAATGTTATCAGAAATCAATAAACCTACAAAGTTTTTTAAAGAACCAAATAAAATTTCTAGGAATAAAATGAAAAATAAAGTGAACAAAATTAAGGGATTAGGCTTCACATTAGAAGAGAAGTAGGGTAGTGGAAGACAGAACTGTGAGCTGAAAGGTCGTTCAGAAGACATGAACCAGTATGCATCACAAAGAGAGATCACAAGAAACTCTAATTAAATTTCCTATTATTTCTCCCATATTTTCTTTACAAAATGGTTAAGAATTTTATCATCTGAGTCTGGTAATACCATCATCTGAAGTTGTTGCTTGTCGTCTTCTGCTGTGTGATGTTTCTGCTGGTTTTTGCTGCCGGTATGTGCTTGATTGTTCCTAAATGTATTCTGCTCACATGTTAAAAATTTCCAGGGTTCTTTGAAGCCTAGGATGAAGGTGTTTTCCTCAAGAAAGCATTTATGTTTGCTTCTGCCAAAAACATAGGAGAATCATCAAGTTTGAGATCATCTTCACAACTTAAGGTGGATAAAGTGGGATTAAGCGAAGTGAAAGTGAAAGTCGCTCAGTCATGTTCAACTCTTTGTGACCCCATGGACTATACAGTCAATGGAATTCAGGCCAGAATACTGGAGTGGGTAGCTCTTCCCTTCTCAAGGGGATCTTCCCAACCCAGGGATTGAACCAGGTCACCCTCATTGCAGGCGGATTCTTCACCAGCTGAACCACCAGAGAAGCCCAAGGGAGATTAACTTGTATGTATCTTTCCATATAGGAAATACACCACAAATTATACAATAGCTATGGTCCTTCAGAGGATGTTCTAACTTTAATACAACATAATATGTTTATAATATAATACACAGCATATAAGATATATAAGCAGGCAGAATTTCTTTATAAAATTAAGTTTATGACTTCAAAATTATATTTCAGTTTCTGATAGCTTCCAAAAACATATATTTTATATCTCTGTCTCCCTGACCCATGTTCAACCTAATCAAAATCAATTTAAGAAATATTAGTGCCTGCCAGTACTATACAAGGGAACATCTCATATGATAACTGTATTAAACTGAATGTCCTTTACCCTCACCATTATGCNACTTCCACATACAGTTAAATTTCCCAAAGATCTTTCCAAAGGTTATGAATTTTTCATTTGACCCAACTCTGGTCAAAAAACATGTTCTACTATCAAAGAGAATGTTCCCTGTGTGCAGAATGTGCATTCTGATGTTTTGGGGAGACCTATTCCACAGACTTGTGTTAGGGCTACTCGGTTTATACTACTGCTCTATCCAGTTGTTCCATTCATTATTTTTTTAATGCTATTTAATTTCTGGCTGTGTCGGATTAATTGCGGCACACGGAAACTTCATTATAGCACGTGTTCTTCTCTCTAGTTGTGGCTCAGGCTTTGGCTCAGGCTTAGTTGCCCCACAGCATGTGGGAATCTTACTGCCCTAATCCAGGGATCAAACCTGCATCCCCTGCACTGGCAGGTAGATTCTTAACCACTGGACCACCAGAAGTCCCTTCATTCATTATTAAAACCACGTTACTGTTGTCGCCATCAATTATAGTTCACTCTTCTATACTTTTACTCTTTGACTCCATAACTTCATTTCTTCNTCCAGGGATCAAACCTGCATCCCCTGCACTGGCAGGTAGATTCTTAACCACTGGACCACCAGAAGTCCCTTCATTCATTATTAAAACCACGTTACTGTTGTCGCCATCAATTATAGTTCACTCTTCTATACTTTTACTCTTTGACTCCATAACTTCATTTCTTCATACATTTTGGGACTTGCTTCTTAGATACATTTATAACGGTTATATCCTCTCGGTGGGTTGGCCCTTTTATGATAAAATGTCCTTCTTTCTCCCTACTACCACATTTTGCCTTAAACTCTATTTTCTTTAGTGTTTGTGTAATATATATAATCCAACCCTTTCATCTTAAAGTTTATCTTGTCTGAAATTAGTAGAACCACTTCTGCATTCTTTGTACTACTTGAATATTCTGATTGTTTGCATCATTTAATTTTACTTATTTGTGCCTTTAACTATAAAATATTTTTGTGGTGAACAGCATATACTAAGAAGTTTTCTCTTTAAAATCCCATTCTAAAAAAATTAAAAAATTTAAAAAAAAAATCCATTTTGCCACGTTTTGTGTTTAATTGGAGTGTTCACTCCATTTTCATTTAGTTAAATTACTGATAGAATATACATCTGATTTGCTCCTGATTCTTTTCTACATATCTTATGTCTTTTTATTCCCCTATTTATCCATTATTGGTTTCTTTTCTCTTTCATAGATATTTTCTAGATACCAGTTAAATTCTCATACTTTTTCCTTCCCCAGTTTTAAAATTTCAGTTATTTTCTTTTATGTTTCCCGTTGTGATTAATTATTAATAATTTAAATCAGATTTATTACAACTGAATTACAATAGTATACAAATGCTGCACTCCCATATAGCTCCATTCCTTCTTCAGAGCCAAGATGACTAAAACACTTAAATAAAAGAAGAGATAGCTTTAAAACCACAAATCTGGAAACTGAAATGAAAGTCATGTTCCTAAACCATGACTCTTTCCTCATGCTTGAGAAAAACAAATGAATGACAAAAAGGCCTAAGGTCAAATCCCATACAAGAATGCAGAAGAGAAAACAGACTAAATGACCATCATATAGACAAGAGAAATACAACTCAAATGAGTGCCATCAAACCAGACTAACACCATGCTATTTGATAATGAGGTACAAGAAAGGAAGTACTTAGAAATATAAAACAACATGAAGAGAAATAGCAAAGCTCACAAACAACAGAGCTCAAGAATAAAGTAGAAATTAAAGAGAAAATGATTTTAGAATACCAAAATAGAAAGAAAGAGGAAAACTCAACCTGTCAGTGTTAAGACAACATTAAAACAAAAGGAAATAAAAGCAAGAGATATGAAAATGAATAGCCCATCACATTCTGTTTATTTAACCTGGATTTCTATACAAGTCTTAACATTAATACAAAGGTTGAAATCTTTTTTAAAAGGTAATGATATAAAAACTTACATGAGAACATGACCCCTAATAGCTTTTAGAAAACAATTCTAATTTCTTCATAATGAAACTCAAAATCTCACAGGACCTAATTCTTCTTAACACATTGACCAAGTAGTATCTTGTTAGTCACACCTCACTTATTCAGCTATGTTTCTACCTGCTTCTATTACTTTGTTTTCATGTGTATTTTACATCATCCTTTCTATATTACAATGTCCATGATTAGATGAACATTATCTGTTAATTCAGTAGTACTTAGTTAACTGTGCTAAGCATAGTGCCAGGCTCAGGGTACTCAAATACCTGCTAGATACAGAATGATGTACTTTTAGGCAACAGAGCCACATATATAACTCTACACATGAAAGAGGATCTGCAAAGTAAATGAATCCAAAATAGAGGTAAAAAGTACCATCTATGGAAGGATGGTAACTCTCACTAAATTAGGGACAAAAATAGGAGTATAAAATGCCAAGTGGTTAATGAGGTGAATATAAAGCTCACTAGATATTTCATGCCAAGATATCCTCTCTACATCACAAGCTTTTTCTCCACTAAGAAGCAAGCTTTTCCAAATGATGTTTCAGAGATGTGTTCATTGAGTGTTGACCANCTTACTTTTATGGACAAAAAGAATCTCTGCTCTGTGGATACCAATAATTACCACAAACATAGAAGGGAAAATATTGCCTTTAAAACGAGAGATGCTAAGATAGGAGTTCACAAAAACAAGCTTCAGTGACACATCACAGAGATTTTTGGTTGACTTTCCAAGAATCTACCATCAATGCATTTTTTTTTACAATAAGGATTAATAGAATTGCTGGATGTATACCATGATTCCCAACAGCACTCACTTCTAATTTATTCAGAAATACTACTATGAAATCTGGTACATTTCTTAAAATACCATTTTTCAGATTTAGTGAATAAGAAATCAGTAGCACGCTGAGTACAACAGATTTTTACCAAAGTCAATTCTAGGTATGAGTAAAAAGAAATAATATTCACATCAAAAAGCTACACACTCTTCTTTGGGATTCTTTTTTCTCATACCCCTTTAAAAAAGAATAAAGGAAAAATAAAGTCAGAAGGTGATAGATATTTAATATTATTTATTTAATTAAATATTAGTTATTAATTAAATATTAAATTAATATTTAAATATTTATATTATTATGAAATACTGACTCTTAATGGCTCCCCCTCCATGTTTACTCTGAGCTTTTAACTGTTTTCCTAAGTGAGAAAGAAAGATAACAGCAGACAGATATGTTTTAACATTCAGATATGACACGATATACATGAAAGAGAAGATGATACCCACAGTCTGTTAGGAGTTACTGATAATAGAAAGCACACTTCAAAGCAATTATTTTTGAATAAGCACAGTACACACTTGGTTTCGCTAGTTTCTTGGGCTGATAAAAATGTGAGAGTCTTGTCTAAACTATAATAGTCTAAAAAAGGATTTTACACGTTTGATATTTAAGCAAATAGTCATTTAATCATTTTCGTAATTTTCAATGACTTATGCCTGTAAAGTAAGCATCTGAAGAAACGCTTCAAGGAAAGTTCAAATCAGTAGCCTGCAAGAGCTAGTAATGATAACTGAAAAAAAAATTTTTTTTAGGAGAACATGTTAAGATGAAATATCAAATGAGAATACTAGCTTAAGAAAACAGAAACAAGGTTAGAATGTTACCATACCATAAATTGTAGGGAAATTATTTTTAAAACTGTATCCATTTTCAGTTAAACATATAACAAAACTGCAGCCTTTGGGAGATTTGCGACATTGAGAAAATCATGTCATCTACAGTCCCTTTATTGGTTTGGATTGTATATTTTCTACGCTCCCTAATAAATATATAATATCTATGAGTCTACTTTCCTTTGACATTTGATCTTATCTTTATCTGGACTACCCCAACCCCGTATCCTATACCCTCCTCTCTTATGGACTACTACTCCAATCCATACATGTATTAAGATTTCTTCCTGAATGCAGGCCATTGGGATAAACTCCTAGGCCTGTCATGAGAAGTACCTGAAACAGTATCCCTGAAGCCTTACTTCCCCAGGTGAAGCAGAAGAGGAGTCAGACACTCACTTGAGCCATATTCTTCATATTGGAAATTTTTCCTGGGACCCTGCAAGGTTTCCAGAGAACTGATTTATCTAGGCTGGTAATTCTCCTTTCCTATCATGTTCACTGCTTTCCCCAGTTTTATTAAAAAATAACTGACATACATCACTATGTATGTTTCAGGCATACAGTACAATGGTTTGATTTGCATACATAGTGAAATGATTACAATAGGCTCACCTAACATCTATCCTATCACATAGATACAATAAAAAGAAAATCATGATCATTTATTTTTGTTTCTAAAAGTAGCAAGCATTTTCAAAGAAAAATAATATCCCCCTACTTTTTAAACGTCTGCCTGAGTGAGCAAATCACTTCTTCCAGATTTCAGGGATAGCTTTCACAGACTATTTCCCTCTGAAGTTAAAGGTCAAAGCATAAAATGTCCATCTGTTGTATAAAGTAATGGTCTCAGCAGAGATTCAGCTTTGATGGCCACCTTTGCTCCATGACTGCTATACCCTCACTGAATCTTGAGATGTAAGCACCTAATCAACAAGATTAGTAACCGGAAACACCTCAACACAAAGCAGGATCCTCTTAAACACCTGGCAGGTAACCAGAGTTTCTATTTATATCCAAGAGTGGGTAATGCCCACATGGAATCACAAAATCATTAAATATCAACACTGATTTTGATCTATGGCTTATTTAACTGTCTTCTGCTTTCAGTGTTGAAAAATACACTTTTGTGTCCTCTCTTTAGTCTTCAGAATTACTGTAGTTTCTTAAGAAAAGTGGCTTCCCTAATAGCTCAGTTGGTAAGGAATCCACTTAAAATGCAGGAGACTCCAGTTCGATTCCTGGATTGGGAAGATCTGCTGGAGAAGGGATAGACTACCCACTCCAGTATTCTTGGGCTTCCCTTGTGGTTCAGCTGATAAAGAATCCACCTACAACGCAGGAGTCCTGGGTTCGATCCCTGGGTTGGGAAGACCCCCTGGAGAAGGAAAAGGCTACCCAGTCCAATATTCTGGCCTGGAGAATTCCATGATCTATACAGTCCATGGTGTCGCAAAGAGTCAGACACCACTGAACGACTGAACTGACTGACTGACTCTTGCAATTTCAAATCTCTTAATTTATCTGATAGAATGGTTCACATTAGCAGANCCCAGTCCAATATTCTGGCCTGGAGAATTCCATGAACTATACAGTCCATGGTGTCGCAAAGAGTCAGACACCACTGAATGACTGAACTGACTGACTGACTCTTGCAATTTCAAATCTCTTAATTTATCTGATAGAATGGTTCACATTAGCAGATAAGGATTTGCATAGATATTTATTTACTGTAGCATTATTTGTAATAGCAAAGATATGCAAATAACATAAATTTCTGTTAATAAACAATTGAGTTAATATAATACACTAGCTGAAATGCCAATACTTTGGCTACCTGATGCGAAGAACTGACTCATTTGAAAAGACCCTGATGTTGGGTAAGATTGAAGGTGGGAGGAGAAGGGGACGACAGAGGATGAGATGGTTGGGTGTCATCACTGACTTGATGGACAAGAGTTTGAGCAAGCCCTGGGAGTTGGTAATGGCCAGGGAAGCCTGGCGTGCTGCAGTCCATGGGGTCACAAAGAGTTGGACATGACTGAGCAACTGAACTGAAACCCAAATAATATAAAACACTATCTAATTACTTTAAAATTATGTAAATCTATTTCTGAAATACTCACTCTTAAAGCCATCAGCCCCAATGCAAGCATTATACTCTGAGATTATCATGCTGTAAACCCAGACTATCTCATCACAGAGACCTGTTGGGAGATTCTGAAATTACCTGAAGTGGGAGACAGATGCCTGGCCAACATCAAGGTACTCCATTCCTTACTGTTGCTGCTGCTGCTGCTGCTAAATCGCTTCAGTCGTGTCCGACCCTGTGCGACCCCACAGACGGCAGCCCACCAGGCTCCCCTGTCCCCGGGATTCTCCAGGCAAGAACACTGGAGTGGGTTGCCATTTGCTTCTCCAACGCATGAAAGTGAAAAGTGAAAGGGAAGTCGCTCAGTTGTGTCTGACTCCTAGGGACCCCATGGACTGCAGCCCACCAGGCTCCTCCATCCATGGGATTTTCCAGGCAAGAGTACTGGGGTGGGGTGCCATTNTTTGCTTCTCCAATGCATGAAAGTGAAAAGTGAAAGGGAAGTCGCTCAGTTGTGTCTGACTCCTAGGGACCCCATGGACTGCAGCCCACCAGGCTCCTCCATCCATGGGATTTTCCAGGCAAGAGTACTGGAGTGGGGTGCCATTGCCTTCTCCTCCTTACTGTTGCAACTGACTGCAAATGGGTGGCTATGAGCCACACCTGCCAAGCCAGGCCTTTCCTGAATCCTTGACCCGTCAAAAACCATGAGGTGCTTTTGAATCTAGAGCTGATGACCAGATGCTAGCCAGAGATGAATTTACCAAAGTTGGTGAAAGTGAAGTCGCTCGATCATGCCCGACTCTTCGAGACCCTGTGGACTATATCCTACCAGGCTCCTCTGTCCATGGGATTCTCCAGGCAAGAGTACTGGAGTGGGTTGCCATTTCCTTCTCCAATGCATGAAAGTGAAGTCACTCAGTTGTGTCCAACTCTTTGAGACCCTGTGGACTATATCCTGCCAGGTTCCTCTGTCCATGGAACTTTCCAGGCAAGAGTACTGGAGTGGGTTGCCATTTCCTTCTCCAGGGGATCTTCCTGATGCAGGGATTGAACCCGGGTCTCCTGCACTGCAGGCAGACGCTTTACCCTCTGAGCCACCAGGGAAGCAAAGTTGGTAGTACTAACCAGTATGGTTTCCTGACCATCTGGGGGAACACGCTTGCTTTTCTTTCCCCCAGATTTTATGCCTAAATTCCCACAATAAAATGGTCAGTGAAGGGATCTAAGAGCTGACTTTGCCAAAAGTACACAACTGGCCACCTTCATTCAGAAGTAATGACCTGGGTCTTCAGCACTTTGCAGAAGAGAAATGTCTACAAACTATTCCACAGAGTGATACGGAGATGTGAGTGGTGTGACGTGTACTCTTCTTCCTTTGGTAAATGCACAGAGAGCTCAGGTTATCACAGTTACACAAGTCCACTTTTAATTTTCAGGTGAAGAAGCGGGTTATATTCATGAGTTTTAGAGTATCAAGAGATTAGTAAACATTTAGGGGGAAACAATAGGACAAGAGGAGCCTAAAACTCAGACTCTTGTACCAGAAAGTACGGGAAGGCTACACACACACACACACACACACACACACAATCATTGGATATGACAAAAGGTATAAACTTCCATTTCTAAAATAAGTAATAAGTGCTGGAAAAGTACAGTATCATGACCATAATTGATAATACTAAAATGTATATTTGAAAGTTGCTAAGAGAGTCAGTCTTGAAAATTCTCATCACAAGAAAAAAAATTGTAACTATGTGTGACGAAGTTTCAGACTTTCAGACTCATCTTTTTGCACAAGAAAGTAAGGGAGTACTAAAAACACACACACATAACCATGTGTGTGTGTCAAGAGGACATGGAAGCCAACTCTCAAAGGTCAAAGCTGGAACAATTTGAGTAAAAATATAAACACTGTATTATTAGGTTATGATACAAAGTATAAAATAAATATTAATGAGTTCATACTTATACAAATAAATGATTGAATAGATAAATATGTGGGGAAGAATAAACAAATCTCCAGTACAGAAGAATTCCAAACAATTTCTGCAGATACTCCACCCTGAGAGTGAAATCTAACTCTCTAGTCTTTAAGTGTGGGCTGGGCATAGTGACTTCCTTCCAAAGAGTACAGAATGGAAAGGCACAAGAGAGTATTTTTGAGGTGGAAAAGTCTCATAAACACTACCTCAGTCAGGTAATTAAAGTTAACATCATCAACGATGAAGTCATATTAATAGCATAGAATCTTGATATGGTGTGTTCAGAATGACACTTCACCTCTGTGGTCTGCCTCCCAAAAGCACATAATCCCAATCTCATCATGAGAAAAACATCAGACAGTCCACAGAATACATGACCAGTTCTCCCTGAAACTGTCCAGGTCATCAAAAACAAAGAAAGTCTGAGAATGTCTGAGAAACCTCGCCAAAAGGAACCTAGCTAGACATAACATCGAAACATAACCTGGTATTCCTGGATAGGACACCAGAACGACAAACAAGGACATCACAGAAAAACTAAGGAAATATGAGCAAAGTTTGTACTTTAGTTAATAGGGCCGCATCCACGTTAGTTCAGTAGCTGTGACAAATGTACTATACTAATATAAGCTGTTAAAGACAGGGAAACTGGTGTGTGACATATGAAAACTCTGTACTAGCTTTTCGATTTTTCAGTAAATCCAAAACTATTCTAAAAATAAAAAGTTTATTGAAAAAAGAAATAGACAAGAATCCATATTATTCCACTATGAACTTTCTATTACTTAAAAACATTGGTCTATTTTCCTTTACTTTTTAAAAAATGCACTTATATATGCATATATATACATATATATGCATTTTTACACATGAATTTATATATTGCATATATTATACATATATACACACAAATGTACATATTTATATACTTGAGAAATTATTCTATAATTTTTTCAATTGAAAAGTCACTTTATATATAATTTTGTTTCTTTTCACATGTAATACTATTTGATAAGCATTTCTTATTTTATCAATAAATCATAAAAGTATATATTTTTTTAATAGAGTGATAGGTTGGGACATGGAAATATTTAAACAGTATATGGTATTGTTAAGTGAGANTTTCAATTGAAAAGTCACTTTATATATAATTTTGTTTCTTTTCACATGTAATACTATTTGATAAGCATTTCTTATTTTATCAATAAATCATAAAAGTATATATTTTTTTAATAGAGTGATAGGTTGGGACATGGAAATATTTAAACAGTATATGGTATTGTTAAGTGAGAAAGCTGTGCTTCCACTTCACACATTTCAGTACCATATGATTTAAAAAAATAAACAGTGTGCAAACATGGTTTCATATCTGCCCCTGTCAGTAGCAGAGACTGATAAGCTGCCTGGATTCCCCTTCAAATAAGAAGGAATTACTCCTCTGGGTGCGGGGGGTACCACCGGACAAGAACTGTCTCAGCTAAAGAGAGCGTTTACCCAAGGCCACACCCCTCCCCCAGGAAAGACTGCTCCCTCTTCAACAGCTCTAAGGGTTCAGGCCAAAAAGAACTGCCTCCGTGGAGAGACCCCATCACAGCTCACCTCACCTTCCCCACAGTCCCTTCCCTTCCCCAGGAGCTGATCTCAAGAGCAAACCCGATGAAACCCTGGCGTGCCAGCCTCCTTCTCTGTTTCCTGAGAAACCCAAACTCCGTTGCTGCCTTTTTCCTGAGCTTCGACCTCAGAGAAAGGACCTCTTAACTAATTATATTACCTGGGCCCCCTGACTCCAGCATCACACCAGGGAAACCGACAGAAGATGTGGAGTGCAGGGGAGAGGGGATGGTTGGAAATACAGTCAGAATACATCTTCTCTGTTCTCCTTGCCTCAGACAGGACCCCTCGGCAGAGGCTTCATCTCTCCAAGGTTCCAGCTTCTCTCCTGGATGCTAGCTCCATGTTTCATCAGCTTTTCCCTTTGTCTTTCTGGCCNGAGGCAGGTCAGGTGGTCTGGTATTCCCATCTCTTTCAGAATTTTCCACAGTTTATTGTGATCCACACAGTCAAAGACTTTGGCATAGTCAATAAAACAGAAGTAGATGTTTTTTTGGAACTCTCTTGCTTTTTCGATGATCCAGCAAAAACCCTCATAAATACATATGAAAAAAATATAGGTGATTGTACAAAATTACCTCATAGCTACTGGTCTTTCAAACAAACATTTTTTAGAAGATTGAATAAATGAGAAATAAAGTATGATCTTCTTCATTCGTAATAAACTTTATAATCAGTTAAAGTTAATGATATTTTGAAAATTGCAGACAATTAAAAAATAACTCAATTCTTTCTATTTAAAAAAAAAGTTACCAGCTACTTACCAGAAATGAAAAAGCGTATGACCAAGAAAACATTCAAAGCAGTGCCCTAACTAATAATAGGAGAACTGGCAATCAAAGGAATCTTATATTACCAATATAAGAAAATTAGACAAAACATATTAAAAGTGTTTCTTCATCATATTAATAACACGCAGCTAAGGACTGTTATAAGGAAGAGAAACAAAGTGAAAATAGAAATTAATGAAATCAAAAACAGAAATAAATGAAGAATCTCAATGATACTAGATGTCTCTTTGAAAATCTTAATAAAATTGATAAGCCTCTAGTTAGGCTTATCAGAAAGAAAAAGAGAAAAGTCACAAATTCCCAATATTGTGAAGCAGATGACACGAATACTACAGATTCTACAAGTATCAAAATGCTAAGAGAATATTATCAACAGTTTTATGGAAATTCCAGAAAGGCTAAACTGCAGTGACAGAAAGCAGGTCTGTGTCTGCCAGGATCAGGATGGGAGGAGGAAACTGGCTATAACCAGGCACACAGGGACTCTCTGAAGTGATAGAAGTGCTCTACATCATGATTTTTGTGCTTATATGCCTGCAAATATCTATCAAAGCTCTTTGAATAACAGACTTAAAATCAAAGTGTTCTACTGTATGAACTGTCCCTAAATAAAGCTGATATTTAAATTTTTTTTTAAAAAAGAAATAATGCAAACAGGGACATCTGGGAAAAGATGATGGGTCACACATATACATTTACTTCCACTTTTCTCCTAAAACTACACTAAGCCAAAAGAGCATTTTTTGTTTGTTTGTTTTTTAAGGCATAAATTCTCAGGGACAAAGAAAATTGGCAAGACATGACTAGAATTAAACAATAATTGGATGGAAACACAGATGGACACTTGATAAATGCTTTACCAGACCAAAGAAAATTTAAACCAGAAGTAAAGAAAACCAAGACGTAACTAGATTTATACGTAAAATGGGATACACCAGGTACTTCTGTTAGAGGATGTGAAGGTAGGACTGAAAAAATGGACGATTGGTTCAAAGTCTGTTTGAGAAATAGTTAGAGGGCCAGATCCTCTCCCCAGTTCAGGCAATGGTGACTATCTCTTTCCACTTTGTCAGCAGAAAACCGGAGGTTTATTCTGTGGAGAAAATAAAACATAGCCTTTGGACTCTAGGACTCCAGAACAAAAAGGCATGAAATTACCATATTAACATATTTGGTTAATTACTAATCACAAAAAAATATATTTAGTATGAAAGATAGATCGCCACCGTGCATTGTTGTTGCTGTTCACTTGCTTCAGCTCAGTTCAGTTCAGTTGCTCAGTGGGGTCTGATTCGTTGCGACCCCGTGAATCGCAGCACGCCAAGCCTCCCTGTTCATCACCAGCTCCCGGAATCCACCCAAACCCACGTCCATCAAGTTGGTGATGCCATCCAGCCATCTCATCCTCTGTCATCCCCTTCTCCTCCTGCCCCCAATCCCTCTCAGCATGAGTCAACTCTTCGCATGAGGTGGCCAGAGTACTGGAGTTTCAGCTTTAGCATCAGTCCTTCCAATGAATACCAGGACTGGTCTCCTTTAGGATGGACTGGTTGGATCTCCTTGCAGTCCAAGGGACTTCTAGCATCTTCTCCAACACCACAGTTCAAAAGCATCAATTCTTCAGCGCTCAGCCTTCTTCACAGTCCAACTCTCACACCCATACACGACCACTGGAAAACCCATAACCTTGACTAGTAATGTCCATCTCTTCGCAACCCCATGGAATGCAGCATCCCAGGCCTCCCTGTCCTTCACTATCTCAAACTCATGTTCATTGAGTAGGTTGATGCCATGCAACCATCTCATCCTCTGTTGTGTCCTTCTCCTCCTGTTTTCAATCTTTCCCAGCATCAGGGTCTTTTCCAATAAGTCAGCTGTTCCCATCAGCTGGCCAAAGTACTGGAGCAACTGTGCATACTGAATGCTAATCCATCAACCCAGTGGAACACACATTTATTGATTACTTACTGTATACTAAGGACTGTACTAGAAGCATTGAATAAAGAAGAAAAACAAGAATGGTCCATCCTCATGAGAAGCTCCTAGCCAAGTGTGGAAGCCAGAAATATTCATTAACTGTAACTGTAATATAGTATGTTGAGAGCTACCACAGGGTGGCACAATATGTTGGGAGCCCATAGACAGGTGCCAATCCCAAATCGGAGGGTTATAGTCCTACTGATTATTATCACTTGTACATCCTGTAGTCCACTTTAGAAAACCTGTTCACCTGAAAGCCACTAGAAAGTACAGCCCCACAGCCTGGACCATGGCCTGGCTCTTGTGGTCACAACTGATCTGACCAGATGCCTCACAGGAGTCCAGCCTGTCCATTCACCCTGCTGCGACTGGGGTTTTCTCTGTCTTGAGCCCTGAGGTTTGTTATCACTTGAGAATTTTGCAATCAGAGCTGAAAAGTCATGATGCTGAAAGAGCAGCTGGCAGCACCCACACTGAACACTGTGCAAGGTGAGTCAGCAGAGGACTGTGGTGGAGACAGAAGGAAGCATGCAGTGGGCACGTGGAAAGAAGCAGAGTCAGGAAAAACCATGAAGTGACTTCCTTATTTTCGGCACCCCCTCCCTCGACCTCTGTGACCCAGCTTTACTTTACATATTGTCTTTGGATCTTACTTGTGGCTCTATTCTCAAGAATGCCCCTCATTTGGGCCATAATCTGATTTTAGTAGGTTCCTCTATTTTCATACGTAAAGGCTAGAACAGGGATCATAGAAACTTCTTTTATTAGTCTGTAACATCCAAGGAGAGAGTAAGTCAGACAAAGAATGAGAAGGATGATATTTCAGGATTAAGGAGCCGTCCACATGAAACCCAGGCACAAGAAAGTGTGCTTGCAATGCAAGCTCTGGAGTATGTACTGAAAAAGAGAAAGAGACCAGGGATGTACAGCTGGCTTCTAGTACATAGAATAAGCAAAGTGATGGGGTGAAATAAAATCCAGCCATATCTTCAAATTGTATTTCTGCAACTCAAAGAAAGCTAAATAAGTTTACTGGAAAGTTTAACAAGCCAATTAAAAGACAGAATGAGCTGTGACATTATGGTTCCAATAGTAAAACTTATAAAAGTATTGCTGTGTGAAAATGATTCTATTTAGAAAATTATTTCAATGAGGAAAAGGTGCTTTCAAAATCTTCATTGTCTAAATTCATTTTAAGAAATTAAATGTAACAATGGAATGGTATTCAACCACAAATCTCAAACTTTCTATGTGGATCTAATATCAAGTAATTCTGAGTCCTTGATGTTACCAAATTGAGAATCAAAATGGAAATCAACTTTACTCTAGCAGAAAAATAATTAATTATCCAGAGATCCCCATATTATTGAGATTAACATACTTTATTCTAAAGAAAAATGAAAGCCTTGACTTGTCATTTCTATTAAACTGTTCAAATTAAAAAGAGCAAAATCAAACCTTTCCCAAAAAATGAATGGATAATTAACTTTGCTTACTTCTAGTCATATATTCTTGATTTTGGAAATCCTGATAAGAATTGGTAAAATTTACAGCCATGAAATTAAAAGACACTTACTCCTTGGAAGAAAATTTATGACCAACCTAGATAGCATATTCAAAAGCAGACATTACTTTGCCGACTAAGGTCTGTCTAGCCAAGGCTATGGTTTTTCCTGTGGTCATGTATAGATGTGAGAGTTGGACTGTGAAGAAGGCTGAGCACTGAAGAATTGATGCTTTTGAACTATGGTGTTGGAGAAGACTCTTGAGAGTCCCTTGGACTGCAAGGAGATCCAATCAGTCCATTGTGAAGGAGATCAACCCTGGGATTTCTTTGGAAGGGATAATGCTGAAGCTGAAACTCCAGTACTTTGGCCACCTGATGGGAAGAGTTGACTCATTGGAAAAGACTCTGATGCTGGGAGGGATTGGGGGCAGGAGGAGAAGGGGACGACAGAGGATGAGATGGCTGGATGGCATCACCGACTCGATGGATGTGAGTTTGAGTGAACTCCGGGACCTGGTGATGGACAGGGAGGCCTGGCGTGCTGCGATTCATGGGGTCACAAAGAATCAGATACGACTGAGTGACTGAACTGAACTAAACTGATACTAAAATTTCATTAATGAAATGAAATCAAAGTGAATATATGTTTAATGTGCATGATTACTAACTAGAAAGATTCTTCACATATTTTTGCATCTGAAAATTTGTTGATTTATTCTTTATTGATACACATTCACATGTCCATATACACACATGTATCTTTATATCTCTGCATATTTGTATATTGCACTACTATAGGCAAGAATTCAACTATAAGAAGGAACATATTTGAAGGAGCACATAACTTTTAGTTTCTGAAGTCACAATCAAGTTTGCAATAAACTGGAAATAATCAGCAAATAGATCTGCTCTGGAATGGAAACCAGCAATAATAATGTTAACTATCATTTTATTAAATGCTGTCATATACTGGTCACAGTTCTGGGGACTTTAGTCATTCATTCACTTTTTTACCTATTTGTTCACTTACACACAGAATATTTGTTGAATCTCTGAGCCAAGAGTTATTCTAGGGCTCAGGATATATGGGGAAGTGTCTATCAGTCTTCTCAAAAAATTTGAGTCTAGAGAAGGGAGATAGATATTAATCAAGTTAGTGCTGAGAACTGGAAGAAAAAAATGATAATAAACACTATGGTAAAAAAAAATAGTATAGGAGGGCAGAATATATAACTCGAATATATAACAGAATATATAACTGAGTCAGACTGTCTGACTCGTTCTGTAGTAAGAGTGGATCAATCTGTAGCAGCATGTGGTCAGCAAAGGATTCCCTGAGGAAGAAATGCTTGCACTAAGGTTTGAAAGATAAGGAAGAGGTATTAATAGAAAGGAGACCACAGATCCAGATGACTTTGAAACATGGCTTTTGTTGGTTGTGTAAGATCTGTATATAGGAAAAAATGAAATAGATTGACTATGAGTCATAAACTGGAAACTATTTGGACATCAGTTCCTAATCACCAGTTTTGTGGATTCCCTTCTATACATGAAAATAAGACAAGATCCCCCAATATTGCCAGAAACCTTTTGGGAAGCACTGGAATTGACAAGGTTAAAAAAAAAAAGCTTGAAAGGGATAAAAACAATAATATACATTTGAAATGTAATTCAGGTATGTACATTTTGAACATAAGAAATGGTAAATTAGGAAATAGATTCAAATGTATTTTTTGAAAATAAGGGACATCCGAGTATATATGAAGGAATACATCTGAAAGGAGAGCCAAGGAGAAAGCAAATCACAGAATGATGCTGAGGAAGGATATTTTTTGTTTTAACTTCTGAGACACTGTAAATAGCAAGTGATCTATAACAGGTTATGAATGTCATGTCTTTTCTCCGTCATATACAGTTACACTTGGAAAAACATTTCATCAGAATGCAAGTTGACAAAATGAAAAAATACTGCATAAATATTCATCCAATTTCTTCAGAGTAGAGATATTTGAACCTTTAAAGTCACAAATTATAAAATGTATCGTAATTTTATGTCCGTGAATGTTATGTCTTTCAAGATGGGGTACGAGGACTCTGGGGGTCATGAGGTTAGCCTTGGTCTGTCTGTCCACAGGGAAGCTTGGAGCAGAGGCTGCCATGTGAGCAGAATGGACGGCCCTGCGCTCTAGCAGGTGCTGGCCTGGAAACATGGGCTATTGCCCGTGAGCAGAGATGAAAAGAACTTTAAGGATTCACTCAAGCGTGCTCTCCTGCTCCCTGGCTGTAAGCCATGACTGGGACTGGCTGGGAAACACCTGCTGGTAACAGACCTGTCTGGCAAACAGTCGAGAGATGTTTTTTTTGAGCAAAAGCTTCAAGCCACTGATATCTCTAATAGACATTGATACAAGTCCAGTGTTATTTGCTCAGTTGTGTCCAACTCTTTGCGATCTCATGGACTGTAGCCCAGCAGGATCCTCTGTCCATGGAATTCTCTGGGCAAGAATACCAGAGTGGGTAGCCATTCCCTTCTCCAGGGGACCTTCCCAACCCAGGGATCGAACCCAGGTCTCCTGCATTGCAGGCAGATTCTNTGGACTGTAGCCCAGCAGGATCCTCTGTCCATGGAATTCTCTGGGCAAGAATACCAGAGTGGGTAGCCATTCCCTTCTCCAGGGGACCTTCCCAACCCAGGGATCGAACCCAGGTCTCCTGCATTGCAGGCAGATTCTTTACCATCTGAGACACCAGGGAAGCTCTTTAGTTTCTAAAGATCCTGGCAAACGACCTTTTACCTGGAGTAAATGAATTTGCTCTGACTTAAGCAGTGCATAAGTGTTCCAGTTTCCAACCCTAATCTCTCAATTTAACAGTAATAATAGCCTACTATAATTCTAGACACTGTTATAAATGGCTTACATACATTAGATCACTTAATCCTCACAAACCATAAGTGATAAGTATAATTGTTATCATCACCATTTTATAGATAAAGAAACTGAAGCAGGCAAAAATTAACAAATCTGCCCAAGGTCAGTCAGTCAGCTTTGATTTCCAGGACCCATACTTTTAATTCCCACATTTCATGATTCAGGTTTACTTATGCCTGTCTGTTGGGTGAAAAGGGGTACCTCATTGTAGTGTTTGTTTGCATTTCTCAGATAATGAGTAAGATTCACATTCTTTATATAAGTGTTTGCAGTTCTTTTTTTCTGCAAATTGACTATTCTTTTCATTAGTCCCTTTTCTACTGGGTTGTTGATCTTTTCCTTACTGACCCATCATAGAGTCAAGATCGTTTGACTTTACTTATGACTCTTGATTATGATTTTTTCCCAAGCAACATATTATTTTATGCAGTCATATTTATTGATCATTCATAATTTCAGAATTTTATATCACACTTCAACAAATCTTCCTTGTAAGCTTTCTTTTTTTAATTCTCCAATGGTATCCTAGTGATGTTTTCATTTAAGTTTTTGCATTTCACTTTTTGACCCATCCAAAATTTATTTTGGTATGAGATATGGATTCTATTTTTCAAATGTCTACCTACTTTTTTTCCAGAACCATTTATTGAATACTCTATTTCCCCCTATCTATCCTAGGTATCATTGCTGCTTAATAAATCACCCCCAAATTAGTAGTATGACTAAAAAGCTGCTATATTATGCCCACAGATTCTTTAAGTTAGGAATTCAGAAATGTCAGAGCAAGAAAAGCTAATCTTTGCTCCATAATGTTTGAGGCTTCAGCTGGAAAGACGTGAGGGCTGGGGTGACTAGACAGCTGGGGCCTGGAATCATCTGAAAGTACTCTCACACATCAGTTATTAGCTGGCCATTAGCTGGGACATCAGCTGAGCTACTGGCAAAAATGCCTGTTTGTGTTCTCTCCACGTGGGGACCTGGGCTTCTTCAGAATATTGTGGCTGAGTTCTGAGAACAAACTTCCCGGAAAAGCCAGCTGGCAGTTAGTGAATTTTATGACCTGGCTTCTAAATCATGTAATGTCACTTCCACATCAGGCACAGAGCCTATTCCATGTACCGCCTAGAAAGTTAATACAAAGTTGCCCCTCTGTCTAATACAAAAGGTGTATTCCTAGAGAAAATAACCCCCAAATGAAACAGGAAGTGGCAAAAAACAGACCTTTGTAAAACTGTCAGTGTTCAAAAGAAAAAAAATAGGTTAAAGGAACAGAAACACAGATTTCGCCTCAGAAGTAAGGTATCGATCACATCACACACACGCACACACACACACACACACACACACACACACACACACACACACACACACACACGTCTGCTCCTAGTTCCTAGTGATAAGAGCACTGAGAGTATCTCTTGCTGTTTTAATATTTGGTCTTTGATCCTGGGCCAGAGACGGGGTTCCTAAAACCCTAGAAAATTCCAAAGGGATAAGAATACTAGGAGCGTCTTTTGTTCTAAACACTTAACTCTGAGTGAGCTCCTGGATGGGGGCTTATCATCAGAAGGACCAAGCTGTGATTAGAAGCTTGAAATTTTCAGCCCTCCCCTCCTCACTTCTTCAGAAGAGAGAAGAGCTAAAAATGAAGTTAATAATTGATCATGCCTAATGTGAGGAAACTGCCATAAAAATCCCAATAGTACAAAGTTTAGGGAGCTTCTAGGTTAGTTAACTCATCCGTTTTTCAGATGGCATCCCACCTCTATGGGGACAGAAATGCTCAGGATCCTCTCAGACCTCACCTTATGTATCGCTTCATCTGGTTGGCTATCTGTATCTTTTATCCTATTTTTGATTAACTGGAAAACCTAAGTAAATGTTTTCCTGAGTTCTGTGAATTGATGTAGCAAATTAATCTAACCCAAGGAGGGGGCCATGGAATCTCCAGTTCATAGCTAAGTCAGACAGAGTTTGTGGATAACCTGGGGACCAATTACTTGCAATTGACATCAGAAGTGGTGCGGATTGAGTCTTGTGGGACTGAGTCCTTACCTTGTGGGACCTGACACAGTCTCCAAATAGATAATATCAAAAGTTAGCTAAATTGTAGGAGACCCAGCTGGTGTCACAGAATTGTATGATACAAGAAGAGCCCATATACAACTGGTGTCGTCAGTCTTGTGAGTGCAGAATAGTGTGAATGTAGAGGAAAACCTAGGAGGGTGAGTGTAGGCTTTTCCTACTTGAACGTATAGCAGAGAAGAAGACACAGAGGGGTGATCATCATGTAAAGATGGAGGTTGGGGTTACACAACTGGAAGCCAGGGAACACCAACAATTGCCAGGAGCCACCAGAAGCTTGGAAGAGGCAAGGAGCATCCTCTAGAGCTTCAAAGAGAGCGTAGAGCTACTGACACTGATTGCAGACTTCTAGCCTCCCAGAACCGCAAGAGAGCACATTCTTATTGTTTTACATGCCAAGTAGCTTCAGTAGTCATGTCCTTTGAAACCCTGTGATTATAACCTGTCAGACCCCTCTGTCCACTGGATTCTCCAGGCAAAGAATACTGGAGTGGGTTACCATTCCCTTCTCCAGATCTTCCAACACAGGGATTGAACCCACATCTCTTATGTCTCTTGCATTGGCAGGTGGTATTTGTTACCACTAGCGCCACCTGGGAAGTCTCCCAAGCCATCTAGTTTATGGAACTTTGTTACAGCAGCCCATGAAACAAACACAGCAGTTTAGACCCTATTTCTAGGTTTCTGAGCATTAAAGCTCACAACATCAGAGAAAAGATACAATCATTCATCCACCACTTTCAACTTTAGCTGGATCCTTAACATCAGTCAATGTACTTGAAGACATCTCTGGTGTATCAACTCCCTGCAGACCTCCTAAAGCAGCCCCCACTGCTCACTACCACATATAAACAGCAGCTGCAGTTGCAGTTATATAGCTACGACTTGGTTATGTTTGCAGTTGCCCAATGTCATCCGCCAGGCTCTTTGTGGCTTATGTAGGGGCCATCCTTTTAATTGGTCAGTAAATTACATGTAGGCATGATAGAGACCACTACCTAGGAATCCTTTACATCGTTAAGGGTCACACAGATTTCTGCCATTTCTCTAGCGATATGAAATTGTTTTAGGTTCACTGTTTTGGCTAGCAGAGGCACTTTTAGAGGCTTGGACTTCGCCTTCCCACTATGCGATAGCTCTTACCAACCAGCCAAGGAATCCAAAGGAGCATTCGAACAAATGCCAAATCTGTCCACTCCAATTATACTTTCAGGGCCTGAGGAACTAAGCACTTTGTCAATGCATAGGCCCCACACGAGACAGGCATGAGCCAGAACTCTGTTTACTGCTGGGCCAACACGTGCCCCTAATTTAACATGAGGCCTCAGGTCTTTGACTTCAATATCAAGCCAGGTATTAGATTCAACAGTTCTCAGAATGTCTGGGTGTATCCTTTTTCCCAGAGTATAATAATTACCTAGTAAATGGCTATAGACCCCTTTTGGAAAAGAACTGGAAAGAATCATCAATGCCCCTACCTGCTGTGGTATGGCCGTAGTCCATCCTCATGGGGACACAGCCTGCCCTTGACTCAGTATGGTACAGGTCTGAAAACCGGCTCAGTTCTAGAAACTAGGCTAAGGATTGTGACATTTTATTGGGCTGTTGGCCCTCACCCTCCTAATTATCTATTCTGATTTTTTTTTGGTAGGTTATGTCGGACAATGCCCTTGTTGTCTGCCCAGCTATCTTCCCCTAGGAACATCATGCTCCATTAACCTTCTTCATAGCTCTTGGTGGTTCAGGCACTTCTACTTGCTACTCCTACAATGCTCTTCATTATGATAATCACATCTCCTTCGCTTCGGAAGGTTAAATTCCATCACCTGGCTTCTGTTATCTCCATGACTTTCAGGGAGTCTAGTTCTGTAGAGCTACTCCTAACCTCTAGCCCTGGCCTTCAGAAGACAACATCACTGAGCCCCACAATAAAACTGGTGGCCCTCATCAGTGCACCTATTGTGGGCTTGGTAAACTGCATTCTTTTGGGCTCTCCCACAGCTGGTAGGTTTTCTGGCCTTATATAGCATATCCATTCTGGCACGCCCTCTTCTGTGAGCCTCTTGACCCCTGCTCAACCACTTACCAGGGAGTTTTGGAATTTCTACTTCAATAAGAGTGAGCCATTATTTCCCCAAAGTTTCTGAAGTCAGTCCAGCAATATATTAGCATCATCCTCAGTGGACCCTCAGTTCAGTTCAGTTCAGTCGCTCAGTCGTGTCCTAATCTTTGTGATCCCATGAATCACAGCACACCAGGCCTCCCTGTCCATCACCAACTCCAGGATTTCACTCAAACTCATGTCCATTGAGTCAGTGATGCCATCCAGCCATCTCATCCTCTGTCATCCACTTCTCCTCCTGCCCCCAATCCCACCCAGCATCAGAGTCTTTTCCAATGAGTCAGCTCTTCCCATCAGGTGGCCAAAGTACTGGAGTTTCAGCTTCAGCATCATTCCTTCCAAAGAAATCCTAGGGTTGATCTCCTTCAGAATGGACTGGTTGGATCTCC
>SJYV01048073.1:794345-860235 GCA_006410875.1 Neotragus pygmaeus | reverse complement strand
GTCTTCTCCAACACCACAGTTCAAAAGCATCAGTTCTTCAGTGCTCAGCTTTCTTCACAGTCCAACTCTCAAATCTATACAGGACCACAGGAAAAACCATAGCCTTGACTAGACAGACCTTTGTTGGCAAAGTAATGTCTCTGCTTTTGAATATGCTATCTAGGTTGGTCATAACTTTCCTTCCAAGGAGTAAGTGTCTTTTAATTTCATGGCTGTAATCACCATATGCAGTGATTTTGGGCCAGCATTAAATTCTGTGTCAAGAGAGGGGGATCCCTGTATTGATAAACTTATATTTTATTATATCAAATATCATGCATCATATTATGTTTCACTTGATCTGGCACACTTCCAACAGTTCTGTCCTAGAGACTGTCTGCATGCATTGACTAGATTCTATATCTCATCTGTTCAGTCCCTGTCCTTCCCTAGTGGGTCCAGCACCTCCCCAGCTGGATATCATATCCCCAAGTCATGACTAGTTATTGGTTTCATAGGCAGATAGCAGAGGAAGTGACTTTCTGGGGTGGACTTTGGTTTTCTCTCAAGGCGTTGATCAGCATCATCCTCAAGGTGGGAGTACTAGCCTTTAAAAAGAAAGAGTAAGGCAAATGTGATAGGGAGTTTGGGAAGGTCATGTGCACACTGCTATATTTAAAATGGATAACTAACAAGGACCTACTGGATAGCACATGGGACTCTACTTAATGTTATGTGCCAGCCTGGATGGATGTAAGGTTTGGAGAATGGATTCACGTATATGTATGGCCGAGTCACTTCCCTGTTCACCTGAAACTATCACAACATTGTTAACTGGCTATACCCCAATACAAAATAAAAGTCCAAGCTTTGCAAAAAAAAAAAAAAAAAAAGGAAGCTGAGATCATTCTGTAGTCCTGTTTTCCATCAGAGAACAGGTAGTTTTGAAAGGTAGAAAGATAAATTCTTTTGGAGTGGCAGGCATGGACCCAAAGCAGAATGTAGACATATCATGTCAAAAAATTGTTATTTAATCATTCTGATCATCTCTGGGAAGAGCATGAAGCTACACTTATCACATTTTGAAGAAACAGGAGGAAAAGTCATTGCTGAGTCAGGATGCTTGTACTGTTGTCTAATTGCTAAGTCCCCTTAGCTGTTGTCTGACTCTTTTTCAACCCATGGACAGCCCACCAGGCTCCTCTGTCCATGGGTTGCCATTTCCTTCTCCAGGAGATCTTCCTGACCCAGAGATTGAACACTGGACTCCTGCATTGGGCAGATTCTTTACCACTGAGTCACCAGGGAAGCCCATGCCTGTATTACTGCTTCAGTATTGAACATACTTTTTCATGATATCATTTCTACAATGTGCTAAAGACGTGCTAAGTACTTAGTTGTCCATCTTTTTATGTGGAGCCCGGAGTAGTCACAAAGCTATTAAAAATAGTTGTTTCTCAGGATTTAACCTGTTTGGAAAATCTGCTTCCTAAATATATTTACTCATACAACTTCCTCTGTTAGTTGCAGATATTTTATTAGAAGATTTTTGTCTAGAGAAAGGGAAGGGGACATGCATGATTAGATTGTGCCCAATATCCATGGATCCCAAGCAGACTGCACTCAAATATGATTGTTTTGAAGGGTCTGCAGCTGTTTTTAAAGGTGGTTCACATCATTTCGTAGTGAGAAAAGGCTTTGGAGTCAGAATACCTTTGTTGAAGTCCTCATTTCTCTAGTTAATGCCTGGATGACCCTAGCGAAGTTATTTAACTTCTATCTGTTCTGGCTTCCACATTTTAAGAATGATGGTAATAATACTATATGATAATCTCAAAAAATGCTGTTTGAAATATTAATTAAGATTCTGAACCTGAAACACTTTGTAAATTTTTTAATATAAATTTATTTATTTTAATTGGAGGTTAATTACTTTATAATATTGTATTGGTTTTGCCATACATCAACATGAATCCACCACAGGTATACATGTGTTCCCCATCCTGAACCCCCAACACTTTGTAAGTTTTAAGGAACCTCTAGGGCTGGTGATACTGTTCCTGTTGTAATTACTATGGAGTAGTTACAAACCAAAGGCGAACTGTTTATTCCTAAAGGGTGAATTTGTCTCTTTAGGGTTGGCAGTTTGTACCCTCTAAAATTCCTAGGATTTTACTTTTTTAGTTTCAAACTAAATAAGTATTGGTAAACATAACTTGTAAATATTGTATGTTTTAAATTAATGTTCATTTCTAATTTCATACCATGACTGTTTGAAAACAGGCTTTTTTACTCTGAAAAAATATCTACGGGTTATAACCCCAGAGAAGGCAAACTGGTTTTTCTTAATTGTTTCAAAGGACATTCTATCCAGAGGTGATAAAGTGTAAATTTGTAGACATGTTTGAGGATCCAAAGTAAATTTCTAAATATATAGAACTTTTTTCCAAAAAAAAAAAAATGTCCTTTTATTTCAAAGTAAAATTTGAGTTTAAATGTAAAAGTCACTGTGATTTAAAAAAAAATAAGGTCTGTGGTAAGATAAATAGACATGCTTTTCCTCTGCCCTCCCCCAACTATAAAGAACTTCACTTCTAAAGAAATCAGATAAGACTTGTTTGCTGCTTAATATTACTTCTTTTTGACCCATCGTGGACTATTCTTACTCCCCTGAGTCTGTAATTCCAAGATGACAGCAGTTTTCAGGTAATAAGCAGCATGCAAATATCCTTTCATAAGGAAGATTGTGGATATTCCCTGATCCTCTTTTCCCTCACTTGATATCCCCTGTTGCCTTCTTTCCAAGGATGTTTTGTTGTTTTATGATATATACATATATATAATTAGACATAATAATACAAAGATATTATTATCATGAATACCTAAAGATTTTGCTGACTTTTCAGCTATTCTTTGGCTGAAAGAAGTAGTAGAAAGAAGTCTCTGAAAGCTATCATCCTGTTAAAGAAGCAGCATTTTGAAATGATTCTCTTACATGTATAATTAGCTTACAATGGGAAATAAGCTCATTAAAAAATAATCACCTGGCTTGCAAAGCGTTCTGTGTTTCTAAATTTTCCACCAGTATTAGAACCGATCTATGCACAAGCTTCAAACTTGGAAACCATCCACTTTATTCCATAAATAGCAGGCAAACTAGAATGGAAGAAAGAAAATATGCTTATCAAATTGAATTATTCCAGTTGACTGTTCCCCTTAATCAAGTCATTGGGATAACTGCCAAATTCATTCCCTTGGATGGATCCCACACACTCCTAGCAGAACCAAAATGTCAGGAAGTTTTATAAAGTTGAACCCTCTGTAGAGAAGGAAAGTGAACAATTCCAGTAAGTCTCCACCCGCCAATCCCCACCTCCAAGCCTCAGGATAACCCCTGGTAAAATCACCCATACTTCAGACCAGAAATCTGCCATGGATTATATAAGACTACTTAGATATAATTTTACACTTGGAAAATCAAAAAAATGATTATTCTGAAATTTTAAGTTATGTTTTGTTCATTTTATTCATTGGAAGGACTGATGCTGAAGCTGAAGCTCCAATACTTTGGTCACCTGATGTGAACAGACTCATTGGAAAAGACCCTGACGCTAGGAAAGACTGAAGGCAGAAGGAGAAGGGAATGACAGAGGATGAGTTGGTTGGATGGCATCACCAACTCAATGGACACGAATTTGAGCAAACTCCAGGAGATGGTGATGGACAGGGAAGCCTGGTATGCTGTAGTCCATGGGGTCTCAAAGAGTCAGACACGACTGAGTGACTGAACAACAGCAACAATTGTTTACTTAAGGGTTTCCCTGGTGTCTCAGTGGTAAAGTATTTGCCTGCCAATAAATGCAAGAGATGCAGGCTCAATCCCCGGAGTAGGAAATGACAATGCACTCCAGTATACCTGACTGGGAAATCCCATGGATGGAGAAGCCTGGCAGGCTACATTCCATGGAGTCACAAAAGAGTCAGACCACTTAGCGACTAAACAACAACTTTGTTCATTTGTTTTTCAAGGAGGACACATATTTTAAAACGTTGGAACACTGTCCAGACTTTTTCCTCTTTTCTGCTGTTTGTGAAAATTTGCATGACTCTCATGCCAGAGCTAAGATTTGTACTGACAGTAGGTGTCAAGGAGACCACTAGCTTCCCAGAGGGCAAGAAAGAGAAATCCAGCCTCTATCACTGCCCTAGCCCAAGGCACAAATGCCTGTGTCTGTCCCCAGCCTCCCCTTCCCCAATCAGCCTTCCTGTAGAAACTGCAAACCCAGTACCCAAGGATCACACAGAAAGCTTGAGTCGTGTGCCTGGAGAATGAGCTGATGGAGCTCTGCATGAGAGTTTGAACACAAGGAAGGTCACTATCCCAGGCAGAGCAATTTTCTCTACACCAGTCTCCTGGGAGAGAAGTAGGTGGAAGAGGAGAAGGGGAAGCCTACCCCACATGTATCAATATAGGCTTGCTTATTGCTTTCTGCTAAGTAACCAAAGAAACCAGACTTCATTACTACAACTGGAAAGTATTTTTCATGATTAATGCTTGTTAGTCTCCAACTCTTGGAATACAGCTCTGCTGGTGAGGGTGCACTAATAGTTCTCAGAAAAGCCATGAGCAAATTTGAAATCACAAGTGCTGGAACAATTAAGAAATGTTAACATTTCTTGTGTTGTGATGCTGATGTCTTCTTGTGGAGAAATAAAGATGAAAGTCAGTTTACCACGCAGAGTAACCAGTGGGAACTGGCCGCCAAAATGATGAATCGGCTAGCTTTCTATACCTAAGATTTACTGAATATTTACACTTCTTCTTGATCCGTGGTGATTCCAGAAGAGTGAAATCTCAAGATTTTATGGTCTCTATATTCTCTAATTAAAAGTGAAATATCTGCTTTACATGGATCAATCTTTCCAGGACCCTGAGGGTCCTCAGCCTTGGGAAGCAAAGATCCAGAGATGTAAGCAAGGCTGACTGCATCTCATCTTTGTGTTCACAGACAAAGACTCTGATTTCAGAAACCAAAGCCTCCAGGTGCCAGTATCCACTACCAACCAGAAATGCTGAAATTACATATTGTGTTAGGAATGCCTTTGATTGGCTTTTATTTACCTATGTGTGTGGATGCATGCATGCACAGTCACTTTCGTCATATCCAACTCTTTGCGACACTATGAACTGTAGCCTGTCAGTCTCCTCTGTCCATGGAATTTTCCAAGCAAGAATACTGGAATGTGTTGCCATGCCCTCCTCCATGGGATCTTACCAACCCAGGGATCGAACTTGCACCTCCTGTGTCTCCTGTATTCCAGTTCAGTTCAGTTCTGTTCAGTTCAGTCACTCAGTGGTGTCCGACTCTTTGTGACCCCATGAACCGGGAAGTCCTTATTTACCTATATCTGTACTTTATTTATCAAAATGAAAATATGATTGAGAAGGATAATAGAATATGTTTTATTAACTTTTATATCTTAATGGAGAAAGATCTATGACACTTCAGGAACTGGTTCTGAGAGAAAAGGAAGCAAAAGAAGATGAGGGCTGCTGCCGCTAAGTCACTTCAGTCGTGTCCGACTGTGCGACCCCATGGACTGCAGCCTACCAGGCTCCTCCGTCCAAGGGCTTTTCCAGGCAAGAGTACTGGAGTGGGGGCCATTGTCTTCTCCAAGATGAGGGCACTGAGCATCTAAAATGACTGTGGCAAATGAGGGTGCACACAGAGGGCACTATGGACTCTGAAGTCAGTTTGTGTATTTATTTGCAAGCCTCATTCCGTTGAACCTATCCTTGCCAGCATTCTCCCTTCTGGATAGCATTATCCTAGATATCCAGATATTATCTGGATAAAAAAAGAGACAGAAACTAGTGAATTAGATAAACCAAATTCCTGCATCTGATGAGGCAAGTGGAACAATTTCAAACATCCCTTGGTCAACAGGAACAAAAAATTCCAGCGTAAATAGCCAGGCACACCTGGAAAAGGTATTATGGAATGCACACGTGGAAAAGCTTTAAGAATACACACAGCCTTGGCTTAAAATGATGATTATAGTACCAAAGTATGCAGGTTGCCCTGGTTTCTGCTGCCTTTTAGTGTTCTTTCTGCTCTCCAGAGTGCTTCCCTGGTGGCTCAGACAGTAACTCATCTGTCCACAATGCAGGAGACCCGAGTTCGATCCCTGGGTTGGGAAGATTCCCTGGAGAAGGAATGGCACCCCACTCCAGTATTCTTGCCTGGGAAATCTCATGGACGGCGGAGCCTGGTAGACTACTGTCCATGGGGTTGCAAAGAGTCAGACACGACTGAGTGACTTCACTTTCACTATCCATGTATCAGACAAAGAGATATTGGGGGCTTGCTACATGGCTGGCCCTGGGAATGTAGCAGTGACTGAAAGTGAGACAAATCCCTGCCTTCCTGTCACTTAGAGTTTCATGGGGGGAGGCAGGCAGCACAGAAAATAAATACAATATCTAGTATATGAGTAAGTGGTCAAAACTATAGATAAAAATAAGCAAGGAGAGAGATGTGGCTGCAGTGGCCAGGAAAGGCCTCACAGAGAAGGTGACAATTCAGTAAAGACTTGAAGGAGGAGAGGAAGAATACTTGAGGATGATTGTTGCAGGAAGCAACACGGCTACAGAAGTTGGTGGGGATTTGTTTGCTGTGAAGTTTTTAGTCAATTAATTCAAGATCAAAGGAAGTATACTGGAGGGCTCACAATCAGAGGCAGAGGCATTTTTCAGCCATGTCACTAAGAATATTGAGGTGAGATAATGACCCACAGAATATGGGAAAGGCAATGATGAATTCTAAAAGGACACAGCTGGCTCACATCCTCTGCCAGGTGTCCCCAGTGTCTAAATCACATCGCAATAATATTACATACGATTTCTCTGTATTAAAAGAAACTTGTGTGCACCTGTGGTGGATTCGTGTCGATGTATGGCAAACCCAATAGAGTATTGTAAAGTTAAATTTAAAAATAAATAAATTAATTAATTAAAAAAAAAAGAAACTATTTAGAATACTTATTCTTTATGAGATGCTGTGACAAGTATATGTTCCTTATATGCATTACTCCATAAAAATTTCTGATATAATCTAGTGTTATGCCATTTTATAGATGAAAAAATTGATGCTTAGAAAGTTTCACTGTGTTGCTATGTGTCACTGCCAAAGGCACAGATTTTCACTCACTCTGCAGAGGAAAGCATGGAGAACTAGTAAAATATACTCAAATCTTAGGAAGCAATATGTAGACTAGTGTCATTAGATCTTTCTGTGATATCTTGATAGATATTTCTGATAGATGAGGGATATACTCCTTTAAGAACTGGGTGTAGGTCAGGAAAACTGTAAGAAATCTTGGCCTGTTCAGATTTTACAGCCCCACCTTTTGGCCCGAGACCCTTGTAAAAATAGATACAGAGAGGCTATCTCACTTTTTCCATATCTGAGTCCAGTTTCAACTGAGAATGTCAAAATGGTATGCTCCAGGAAAAATCATGGAAATAAGCTAAACGAACTGGGATACTCTCAGGTACCCCGGAGCTCAGGCAGCCCTGCTCTTCTGGGATTTAACTTCATCCTCCTCATCTCAGGATGAGAAATTCAGAAAGGTCTCCAAGAGATGTGGCAACTAGAAGAAATTCCTTTCTGCAACCTCATCAGAAGGAAGAGTGGCTCTGAGACTCCAGAAAAAGCTCCCCCGAGGACACTGGTGAATCCAAGGACACGTTGTTTACTTTCCTCTTGGCTGGGTCCCTCAGGAGCACACAGAGTGCCAAGTATCCAAACTCTCATGGTTTTTGCATAAAAATTCTCCCCCTATTTCTCCCCCACTGTTTCCCTATTCTCTTATTTCATTGCCAACTACTTGAATCCATCACATTTACATAAAGTAAATCTTTACAAGCTTGTACAATCTAGAATAGTTCTGATTTACTTATTTGCAATTTCTATGAATCTTACTAATTTTTTTTCTTGGAATACATTGTCATTTCAGACATGTCATCTCATTTGAAGAGAACAACTTGATCATATACATGTATTTTTAAAATTATATACTTAGATATGTAAGCATTTAATATTCATGTATTATTGTGTAAGCTATACTAATAGTCACGTAGCCTGATGCCTCAAACTGTTTGAAATCTCACATTTAAGACAAATACAGTTTCAGATAAGATTATTTTTTTAAACTTGAATGAAAGTTGTGGATACAGCTGGTAAAATAGCAGAGTAGTAAGATTTGAAAAAATTTTTTAAATGTTTTTTCTTTTATTTCCAAATATTTGCAGATCAAAATCCCTCTCCTAAATTCATTCTTTTAACAATATAAATTCATTCAACAAATACTTACTGGGTGGTTGAAATTTGCCTTGAAACCTATCACCTGCCAAGCACCAGCAAAGATGATCCCTGCTCTCCTGGAGTTTAGAGTCTAATGAAGGTGCTAATCAATTAATCACACCAATGGCATAAGTAAAAGCACATAAAGATTATGAGGGAAAGATATCCAGAGTTCACCAACAATTCAAATCATTTATATGGTAAATAACTTTTATCAATGAACTGTGCTATGATGTATATAAAGTGACTGAGAAGTACCCAAAGGGTTCCTCAACTACTGCATTTAGCTCTCTAATCAACACCTGAAACTCAAGGTCAAAACTAGGCTCCTTGTCTTCTCCCTAACCTTTTCTGTTTTAGTTAATGTCAACTTTACCCTTTCAGTTGCTTGGGACAAATACTTTAATGTCATCTTGACTTTCTTTCTACTTTAATCCTTGTACTAACCCTTTAGCAGATCCGTGCCTCTATTTTCAGAATATTAATACATTAGTATTTATTCCCTCAACTGATCCCACTGACATCCGGACTGTCAGAATACAAGTGATAGTAAATCAAGCAATACCTCCTAAATGGCCTGCCTTCTACATTTTCCCCATAAACAGTCTATTCTCAGTATGGATGTTGTAATGACCCTGATCAAAGTTAAGGCAGAACATACCCTGCTTCTGCTTAAAACATTCAAGTGCCTCCTCAGTTCAGTTCAGTTCAAGTCGCTCAGTGTCCGACTCTTTGCGACCCCGTGAGTTGCAGCACGCCAGGCCTCTGTTCATCACCAACTCCCGGAGTTCACTCAGACTCACGTCCATTGAGTCAGTGATGCCATCCAGCCATCTCATCCTCTGTCGTCCCCTTCTTCTCCTGTCTCCAATCCCTCCCAGTATCAAAGTCTTTTCCAGTAAATCAACTTTTCGCATGAGGTGGCCAACATATTGGAGCTTCAGGTTTAGCATCATTCCTTCCAGAGAAATCCCAGGGTTGATCTCCTTCAGAATGGACTGGTTGGATCTCCTTGCAGTCCAAGGGACTCTCAAGAGTCTTCTCCAACACCACAGTCACCCATTAAATTCACAGCCCTACATGGATCCTTGTCTCCCCTCTGACCTAACCTCCTGCGCCTCTGCTCCTCACTCCCTACACTTGAACATCCTGACCTCCTCGCCAGTCCTCAGATGGCCAGACACATCCCTCTTCTCTCACTGCTCCCCCTGCCTGGAAATCCTCTCCTTGGAGATTTGCATGGCTCCCTCATCCCTCACCTTCCAATCTTGGCTCAAATGCCACCTTTCCAGTGAGATTCACTCTCTATTCACTCTCTGTTTTACCTGGCAACCTGCCCTGGCCCACACTGCCTGGAATTCCTGATGCCTCTGACTCTGCCTCCATCTTTTTGTCCCAGAACTTAGCACTGGTTAACCTGGATATAACTTTATTTGAAATTATACTGTTTCTTTTTTTTGTTTCTTTTGTCTGTCTCTCCCATTAGAATCTAAAACTCAAAAGGGAAGGAAGTTTTGTATTTATTCACTGATATATCCTGAGTGGGGCTTCCCAGGTAATCTCAATGGTAAAGAAACCTCTAATGCAAGAGACTTAAGAGACGTGGGTTCGATCTTGGGTCAGGAAGATCACCTGGAGGAGGGCATGGCAACTCACTCCAGTATTCTTGCCTGGAGAATCCCATGAACAGAGGAGCCTGGCAGGCTAAAGTCCATAGGGTCGCAAAAGTTGGATGCGACTGAGTGACTGAGCATACACATATCCTAAGTATTTAGAACTGTGCCTGGCATCTGGTACACACACTCAATAAATATTTTTCAAATAGATAAATGGAAGTCAGTAGGCCGAGTCATGTAGCTGAAGAGTAGAGGCACTGAGGAAGCAAACCTGAGTTCTAATGTTGACTGCATTTTCTGGTTAAATGAGTTACTACTTACTCTGAAGTTTCAGTTCCTCTTACTATAATAATGTAAAAGTAGTGTCAATATAAAAATTATGCATGAAGCACTCAGTGTGGCATGGGTTTTATAGGTGTAGTAATGACCCAGATGTTCAAGCTGGTTTTAGAAAAGGCAGAGGAACCAGAGATCAAATTGCCAACATCTTTTGGATCTTTGAAAAAGCAAGAGAGTTCTAGAAAAATATCTACTTCTGCTTTATTGACTAAGCCAAAGCCTTTGACTGTGTGGATCATAACAAACTGTGGAAAATTCTTAAAGAGATGAGAATACCAGACCACCTGACCTGCCTCTTGAGAAATCTGTATGCAGGTCAGGAAGCAACAGTTAGAACTGGACACGGAACAACAGACTGTTCAACAGTCTGTTGAACAGACAACAGGTTCCAGACAATAGGTTCCAAACAGGGAAAGGAGTGCATCAAGGCTGCATATTGTCACCCTGCTTATTTAACTTATATGCAGGGTACATCATGAAAACATTGGGCTGGATGAAGCACAAACTGGAATCAAGATTGCTGGGAGAAATATCAATAACCTCAAACATGCAGATGACACCACCCTTATAGCAGAAAGTGAAGAACTAGAGAGCTTCTTAATGAAAGAGGAGAGTGAAAAAGTTGGCATAAAACTCAGCATTCAGAAAACAAAGATCATGGCATCTGGCCCCATCCCTTTATGGCAAATAGATGGGGAAACAGTGGAAACGGTGACAGACTTTATTTTGGGGAGTTTCAAAATCACTGCAGATTGTGACTGCCACCATGAAATTAAAAGACAGTTACTCCTTGGAAGAAAAGTTATGACCAAGGTCCGTCTAGTCAAAGCTATGGTTTTTCTAGTAGTCATATATGGATGTGAGAGTTGGACTATAAAGAAAGCAGAGTACCAAGGAATGGCTGCTTCTGAACTGTGGTGTTGGAGAAGACTCTTGAGAGTCCCTTGCACTGCAAGGAGATCCAACCAGTCCATCCTAAAGGAAATCAGTCCTGAATATTCATTGGAAGGACTGATGTTGAAGCTGAAACTCCAATACTTTGGCTACCTGATGCGAAGGGCTGACTCATTTGAAAAGACCCTGATGCTGGGAAAGATTGAAGGCAGGAGGGGAAGGTGATGCCAGAGGATGAGATGGTTGGATGGCATCACTGACTCGATGGACATGAGTTTTAGTAAACTCTGGGAGTTGGTGATGCATATGGAGGCCTGGCGTGCTGCAGTCCATGAGGTAGCAAAGAGTTGGACACAATTGAGTGACTGAACTGACTGAATGAATGAATGACTGATTACAGTATTTTTATTTGAAAACAATCAAGGCCCAAAAGACTTAGGGAAAAACTCTGACTTTCCCCTAACTGCCTAATGTTGCTAGAGGACCTATTCCAAGAAGGGGGCTGTCACCATACCATACTGTAGTCTGAACCAGGTGTGACAGACAGGGAAGATGTAGCAAAGCCTGTTTGTTAAATCTCTCTGTGTGGCTCACTGTCTCTGTAGGCCCAGCAAACATTTGTTTACCAAACATTTACTTCTCTATCTCCATGTGAATTTTCTTCTTCCCCTTTAAGGCCCCAAAACACTATCCCAGTATCCTCTTTTGTCCTTAGCTGAAGGCTTTCCTGGTGTCTCAGATGGTAAAGAATCTACTTATAATGCAGAAGACCTGGGTTCAATCCCTGGGTCGGGAAGATCCCTTGGAGAAGGAAGTGGCAACCCACTCCAGTATTCTTACCTAGAGAATTCCATGGACAGAGGAGCCTGATGGGTTACAGTCCATGGGGTCACAAAGAGTTGAACACAACTGAGCAACTAACACACACACGTTTATTACAGGGCTTTACCATTCTGGCAAACAAATTTGGTTTGTTGTTTTTTTTTTTTGTCTCTCCCGTTATGCATGTTATTAAACTTTTGTTTGATTTTCTCCTGTTAATCTGTCTCATATCAATTTAATTCTTAGAACACCCAGAAGAAACTAGAAGAGTAGAGGAAAGCTTTTTCCATCCCAACCTAGGTAACAACAGCAGAAAGACACACAGCATTTCTTAAGCCATAGACACCTAAGGACAATATAATAGTCTCATGAATAGTATTCAAAGTTAAAAAACTAGAGGAAACACACCTGTTTCTCGTGGCACATAGTGAAATGTTAATGAATTATAGAGAGAAAGCAGGAACAAAAATTTGTTGTTTTTTGGCTTTTGGGGCGGTGAGGGGGGGGTGGATATGAACTTCAGACAAAGTTGTGGAACAGTGAGAAGACATAGACGCCTAAGACATGTGAGACTGTGAGATAAAAAGGAATGGTGCCCTGAGCCAGTTTATCCCCAAAGTAAAGTTTCTCCGGGGAAACTGCTTTCAAGATTTCTGAGCCACTTCAAACAGGTTGAAACATATTTTCTGAGAGACGGAAGAGGACAATAAAGCTGCTTTAGCTGTGTGCATGCTCAGTTGCTCTGTTGTGTCTGAATTTGTGACCCTTTGGACTATAGCCTGCCAGGCTCCTCCGTCCATGGGATTCTCCAGGCAAGAGTGCTGGAGAGGGTTGCCATTTCCTTCTCCAGGGGATCTCCCCAACCCAGAAATTGAACCCGTGTCTCCTGCACTGGCAGGCAAATTCTTTACCACTGTGCCACCTGGGAGTAAATCGCATAAGTAAATTGTGTAAGTTTGACTTGAAAACATATATGTTAAAAATCAGTCTGAAGGAGTTACATAAGCCAAAATAATTCACGAACTACAAATTCATTCATTCATTCATTCTAAAGTCACTTACTGAGTGTTTACTATGGTCTGGGCACTCAATAAATGTCTTTTGAATGTAAAAAAGAAAAATCCCCACCCTCATAAAAAACAAACACTATTCTTTTTTGGAAGCTGCTGAATAAAGGCAATGCCATAACTCAGAGCACAGCTAGATCTCCAAAAAGCATTTGACAAAGTTTTTCACAGGACACTAACAGTGGACTGAAGGGTGGAGTGTGTAGGGAGCCTCTGTGACATGATGCAGTTCAGTAGCACACTGAGTGAACCAGGAAACTGACTTTGATCTGTCTTGCAAGAGAAATCATGCTCAGAGAGGATAGAAAGGCCACCTCCTGTGGAGGTCACCTCAGCTGGGTATTGAGTTCATTTTCAGCCACCACAACTGAAATGGAAGGAAATTGTTAATCCAAGGAACCTACAAAGATACTGAGGCGGGGGTGTGTGTGCTGTGCTTAGTCACTCAGTCACATTCAAGTCTTTGAGACCCCACGGACTACAGCCCGCCAGGCTCCTTTGTCCATGGGGATTCTCCCGGCAAGAATACTGGAGTGGATTGCCATGCCCTCCTCCAGGGGATCTTCCCAAGCCAGGGATCTAACCCAGGTTTCCTGCATTTCAGGCGGATTCTTTACTGTCTGAGCCACCAGAAAAGCCCCAAAATACTGGAGCGCATAGCCTGTTCCTTCTCCAGGGGATCTTCCTGACCCAGGAATCCAACCGGGGCCTCCTAGTTTGCAGGTGGATTCTTTACCAGCTGAGCAACCAGGGCACAGCAACTGATTTCTATAGGAGCAACTGAAAAGAAAATTTCAGGTGTTTGCCCTGAGAGAAAAGAGTGTTCAGGCACACATAATAGCTGCTTCTATCTTAGAGAGGGTGCTGCAGGGTGAGTGGAATTGGAGGGGAAAAGCAGAACATTTGTGGCCCATCTCTGAGTCAGGCATTTCCCCAGGGCCTTATTCACTTAATCTTCATATTTAGCACGAAAGTGCCTGATCCCTGAGGCACACACGCAACTAGCATCTCTTCCCAAGCATGTTGGGAACACGGAAAGTCATCACTTCTGTACATCCATCACTTCTGTACATCTAGTCTCATCTTCCAGGGCTTTGAGTTACTGCTTTTGTAGTAACAGATTCTCATCGTCTGTAAAAGTTCCAAGCAGCTAAAGTCAGTGAAGATTCTAAACAGGGAACAACAAAAAAGCAAGCAAAAATAGCATTTTAGCCTGAAGGGTAAATGCTTAACTGAGAAGAGCTTCCCTGGTGGCTCAGTGGTAAAGAATTTGCTTGCCAATGCAGGAGACCTAGGTGTGATCCCCAGGTGGGGAAGATCCCCTGGAGTAGCTAACAGCAACCCACTCCAGTATTTTTGCCTGGGAAATCCCATGGACAGAGGAGCTTTGTGGGCTTCAGTCCATGGGGTAGCAAAGAATTGGACATGACTTAGCTATTAAACAAAACCAACAAAGATAGAGAAACCACTCCAGCCATCAGAAGTGACTTTGGAATCTGAAAGGACAGAGGTTTTGTGTGCAGCCTAAAGCATAACAGTAGCAGCCCAATCTCACAGAAAACGATAGACAGGTAGCCATGAGCCTGTGCCCAAGGAACTGTTGGCAGATTTCCTAAATGGGACTTTAAAACATGGAATCTGCTTTGAAAATGAGAAAAATCAGTGTGCCTGGATGGGAAAGTCAGCTGAATTTCTCCAGTTCAATAAACATTTATTTCTGAATCAGGCTTCTATTCCTTTAAAAACCTTGCTTACCTTCAAATTCATTTTTGTTTATAGAAACCCTCTTAAATAGCAATGTTCACAGAGAAAGGAATCCTTTCAGGGAAAGCTCAGAAAATATATGAAAAGGGTTCTTTGAAAGCTATCACGTTATGAAACTGACTTGCAATGAACTGCTGCCAGCTACAGCGATCAGTTTAAGTAGATTCAATGGTTTTTCTTTATTTTTAGTATTTAATAGTTCATTTTTTCCTGCTATCTCAAATAACCTAAATATTCTGAGCTCTCTGGTGTTCCTTTTACCAGGAAACTGACAGCATTAGAAGAAATATTCTTTTTCCGTGGTAATGTTCCCAGCAGATTTCTGCACCTCTGAAGTTCTGTGGTTAAAGAACATAGATTTATAAGCATAAATTTTAAGAACTACTCAAGAAAACAGACATCCAAAACATCACCTTCAGGCAACAGTAGTGCTATTTGAAAGAGGATGGTTTGGGGTTTGGGAATAGAAAGAAGCACTTTTACCTGAAGAAATAACTGCCTAGAAGGCTTCACTGGAGGAGGTGGGATGGTCATGTTCCCCAGTGGGAAGGATTCTGGTCATAAACTCACTCCAGTCTGACCTTCTATCACCTCTCAAACCAGAATCAGGACAATCGTGAACTCCCTCACAGCTGTTCTTTGCTAATGCTGAGTTTATTAAATCCTCATATGCCAGGCATTTAAGGACACAATTGAATTTAATCCTCTTGGTCTTCCCTGGTGGCTCAGATGGTAAAGAATCTGTCTGCTTTGCAGGGGACCCTGAATTCCTGGATCAGGAAGATCCCCTGAAGAAAGGATAGGCTACCCACTCCAGTATTCTTGGGCTTCCCTGGTGGTTCAGATGGTAAAGAATTTGGCTGCAGTGTGGAAGACCTGGGTTCGATCCCTTGGTTGGGAAGATCCCTTGGTTGGGAAGATCCCCTGGAGAAGAGCATGGCAACTCACTCCAGGATTCTTGCCTGGAGAATCCCCGTGGACAGAGGAGCCTGGCGGGTTCGACAGTGCATAGGATCAAAAAGAGCCAGACACAACTGAGTGACTAAGTACAGCACAGTGACCTCTTGAAATAAGTTTTGTTTTTACTCCCATTTCAGAGAATGAGGCTTAGAAACTCTGCTTAAACAACTGCCAGATCAGTGGTAACAGGCTCAGAGCCCTAGTCCTTGACTGTTACCCTAAAATGCCTCTCTCTGACTAGTTTCTTCCAGGTACGCTGGGTCTTTGGATGCCTGAATCTAATCAGCAGTGCTCTAATGAAAAGGAAAATTCCAGCCAGGCAGTGAGTTAGTGGAGCCTAGAATCTCTGGCCATTAGAATCAAAAAGAACCCCTTGGCAAGAGTACCAGAGAATATCACATGTATGATCAGTTATTCCAATGGATTCACCCCTAGCTTTGGCTTGGGAGAAGAGTTCCAGGATGGCTGCCTAAGACCCCAGAAAAAGAATCAAGTCTTCTTCTGTTCATTTTTATTTTCACTTTTTTAGGTTTCTAGGCTTTGGGAATCTGCCAGAAAAAGCCTGTGAACAGCCTTAGGAGACCTGTTTGCAGTCCCCCTGGGAGTTGTTAGCCAAGTTTCCAAATCCGCCCCTCATCAGTGAGACCTGTCCATTGGGAGTAGCTCAAAGATACTCTTTCAACCAAGATAATTAGCTTAGCAAAAGGGAGGCATTGTGGCTGGGAGAGCTCACCATTGATTACAGGTTGAGATAAAGATTGTTCTCTCCTTTTTCCCCCCTGAGACCTTGGATGGTAAAGCACTTTTGACCTTGTGCAATAGAGATCATCTTTCCCATTGAGAATAGTGTGGGGAGGAATGAGAGGGAGGTAGGGAGAAGTCTGTGCCTATTGTTTTTACTATATTTACAGATTTGCACAATGCATCATTTACTCCTGTATTTTTTAATGTCGTAACAATGACTGAACATTCAGCCTCAGCCTCTGTTGTGGGCACCACTTCTTCATCAGTCATCCATGATTATGTAGGTACAGTTTTGGAAATTACTAGAATGCAATTCCTTAGACAATCTCAGCTATTCTTCCTTAGTACTTTTCCAGGACCCAATCAGGTTGGTTTGATTACGACTGTAAGATCAGTAACCCCTTCTCTAATTTTCAGTTATCGGCTCCTTCCTCTGTGCTCCCCAAAATACTGTTGTCATACGCCTGTTATGGTAATCAGCACATGGTACGTTAGCACATACTTCTGTTGTGGTAATTAGTGCTGTATTGCAAGTCAGAGTTGACATCTCTGTCTTGACTAGATTGTACTTGACCAAAGTAAATAGTTTTTGATTTATCTTTGAATCTCCATTGCCAAGTATGGCATCTAACAATACAGACAGCACTGATGCAGTGTTGGTTCAATGATGCAAATGAGTCAAATTAAACACAGAAATCTTCCACCTAAACAGGAGGCTTTATTCTCTGGAATTTGTGGAAGATTCTGTGAATTCATTTATACTTACATAATCAGTTTAGCTTTTATTTTGGGGGGCTCCAAAATCACTGCAGATGGTGACTGCAGCCATGAAATTAAAAGACTCTGTACTCCTTGGAAGAAAAGTTATGACCAACCTAGATAGTATATTCAAACACAGAGACTACTTTGCCGACTAAGTCTAGTCAAGGCTATGGTTTTTCCTGTGGTCACGTATGGATGTGAGAGCTGTGAAGAAGGCTGAGCGCCAAAGAATTGATGCTTTTAAAGTGTGGTGTTGGAGAAGACTCTTGAGAGTCCCTTAGACTGCAAGGAGATCCAACCAGTCCATTCTGAAGGAGATCAGCCCTGGGATTTCTTTGGAAGAAATGTGCTAAAGCTGAAACTCCAGTACTTTGGCCACCTCATGAGAAGAGTCGACTCATTGGAAAAGACTGATGCTGGGAGGGATTGGAGGCAGGAGGAGAAGGGGACGACCGAGGATGAGATGGCTGGATGGCATCACGGACTCGATGGACGTGAGTCTGAGTGAACTCTGGGCGATGGTGATGAACAGGGAGGCCTGGCGTGCTACGATTCATGGCGTTGCAAAGAGTCGGACATAACTGAGTGACTGAACTGAACTGAACTGATTGTACCACTTCTTGGCTCTCCTGTTTTCCCCATCTGCCTTCACATAATCCACAAGCATGTGGCCCTCAACAGTCGCATCAGGGGGAAAATATGGCCTTCCTAAGGCCAATGATGGCCCTGAAGGGGTTCAGAATACATCACCTCAAGGTATACCTCTTTGACATACTGATGATTTTGAGTTGAAAGTACTTGAGAAGCAGCAGGTACAGATGAGGCCCTCTGATCTTCTCTTTCTGTCTAAAAGCACAACATAAAATTTCCCATGATGGAGGTGCCCACCCGGCACCAGGAAGAGAACAGGCTTATCATCAGAGACTGGTATATCAACCAAACCTACTGAATTAACCTTTAGCTTCCATTAGCTCCCACATATGTTTTCTATCACAGGCTTCCTTGGTGGCTCGGACACCAAAGAATCTGCCTGTAGTGCAGGAGACCCAGGTATGACCTCTGGGTTGGGAAGATGCCCTGGAGAAGAAAATGGCAACTTTACTCCAGTATTATTGCCTGGAGAATCCCATGGACAGAAGAGCCTAGTGGGCTACAGTCCATAGGGTCACAAAGAGTCAGGCACAACTGTGTGAATAACACTTTTACTTCCGTATTTTCTAGCAGTCTCACAATTTGATGCCCTCCCCCAAATCCCCTTTGTCTTATCACATTCCCACAATTTATCATTATTTATTTATTTATTTGGCCACACTCCAAAGCATGAAACATTTTTCTTCCCTGATCAGGGATTAAACCTGCATCACCTGCTGTAGAAGTGCAGAGTCTTAACTGCTGGATGGCCAGGGAAGTCCCTGTCATTTTCCTTTTGAAGACACTCATGAACACATAAAAATATTAAATAAAAATTTTCTGCTTTTCCCCGTGACTCTGTCTTTTATCAGTTTCAGACCCTAGGATGATAGAATAAAGCTTTTCTTCCCCTATAGCCCTCATGGAATGCATGGAAACGTTTTCCCCCAAATAATTTGATGATATAAGCTAATCAAAGTGATAAAATGCCTCTTTGAAGTATTTTTTTACCCTTTTCTGCCTTTACGTATTCTATTCATGATCACTGAAGAAAGTTTAGATATATAGGTCAACAAAAAAGAAAATAAGTAAAATCACTCAAAATACCACTATCCAGAGTTAATTATCATTAGTAATTTTGTGCTGATTCTTCCAAGTCTTTTCTATTCAATATAGACATATATAAGTTAACTTTTTAAGAAAAATGAGTCAAATTCTGCACATGGTTTTGTAACTTGCTTTTAACTTAGCAATAGATCATTTCATATAAAAATTAAAATTTCTCTTATTTTACTGTCCTCCGTATAGTTGAATAGACTTCCAAGGTAGTTCAGTGGTAAAGAATCCGCCTGCCAGTACAAGAGACTCAGGAGACACAGGTTTGATCCTTGAGTTGGGAAGAACCCCTGGAGGAGGAAATACTCCAGTATTCTTGCCTGGAGAATCCCATGGACAGAGGAGCCTGGTGGGCTACAGTACATGGAGTCGCACAGAGTCAGATGTGACTAAGCGACTAACACTTTCACCCTTCACAGTCCCAAGACAACCACTTAGGAAGGTGCTGAGGCTTAGGAAGGCTAAGTGGCATTTTGTGGGTACTCAGCAGATAAACAACAGGGGCAGAACATAGTATGTGGCTTCTGCTTTCCTCCTCCACCCTAGCCACATGCCCCCAGACACTGGCAGCAGACACTGCGTCTAAGGAAGATGTAAGGGAGTGCACTGCTACGTTAAAAGTTACAGATTGCTGTATAGATAGATAAACATTTAGACCCACACAAACACAGGCTCATACCACGATATTTAATGTATTTTGAATTCAACCGTCTGGTGAACTCAGCTTTGAAACTCAAAACCTGCCTCCCTATGTGTCTGTCTATCCATCTATTTGGTCTCTGCCACTCAGATCTATTTCTTCAATTTCACCGCATCACAAATCTTCTGGCTTCTTTTCTCTGTAGTCGACAGAGAAATCTAAGGCCACCTTTCATTCATTTGTATGTATATTCACCTATGTAAGTGAACCCGCTTGATGCCTTCTGCATGACTTACCAGAACACCCTCAGTCTCAGCAGAAACACGCACACACATAGGAGCGCATGTGCATACATGCACACACCTGCACTCTGAGATCTTTTTCATTCCCTCTGGCTTCTCCAGCTTACAGATGATATCTCAATTTTTTCACTTATTCACTAACACATTATATTAAGACATTTCAAGCATACATCAGGCCTCATATCCTAACCACCTTGCTTTGACAAATCTTAACAACTTTACCTTATTTTTTTTCACTTTATTAAAGAATACAACACTAAAAACATCATGGAAGCTCTCACATATCTCTCCTTGACCCTTTCTCTCTCCCTCACTAGAAGTAACCACTAACACGGACTACATTAAATGCTTTTATTATTTATACATATATCAATGCTCTTTAATCTTTTGTATGCTTAAATTTCCTTTAAATGGAATTCTGGAGTATTATTCTGAAGCATTCTTTGTTCTTTCAACATTGCTTTTGAGATTTTTCTATGCTGATCTATGTAGTCATAGCTCACTGTACCTGCATTTTAGTAGGATACTGTTGTATTATACACACATTACTATTTGTTTATACTTGCCTTTTTATGAACATCTCTGTCATTAAAATTTTTTTAATTACAAGATCTCATCTCCTACTCCTTCAGGAAAGCTAAGCCCCTTACCCTAAGATGGGTAAACTGCCTCAGGGCTGCTGCAGCACCAGCTCACACCCTCACCACTCAGGTGTTGAGTTGTCTCTTATGTTTGGGCCCTAGGGATATATCTCTTAAATTTTACAAGTTTGGCTACATATTTAAAGCATGTTTAGGGAATTTCCTGGCCATCCAATGGCTAGGATTCCACGCTTTCACTGCTGAGAGCCAAAGTCCAAACACTGGTCAAGGAACTAAGAACCTGCAAGCTTCACAGCATGGCCAAAAAACAAAAACAAAAACAAAAACCAAACCAGACTAAAACAAAGCCTGTTTGTTGTAACTTATTCCACACATCTAGGTGTTACTTAGCAATGATGTTGTCTGGTTAGCTTGTCCTTCTTATTGCCTAAAAGAAGTCACATCTTTTCTCTCTAAAGTTCCCTTTTCTTTGATTCTCCACAGTCTATTGCATGTGTTCCTCTCTGCTCCTCTTCCCTTTAAACATTCTGACCCCTTTATCACTCTAATGCATGATCATTTCCACAGATAAAACCGAAAACAATGGGCTAATGACACACAAATCAGGAACCCAGAGTTCTCTTCTTGAGTTCCAGATCTTTATATCCAATTTTGGTTTTGTTCATTCACTCAGTCGTGTCCAACTCTTTGCAACCCCACGGATTGCAGCATGCCGAGCTTCCCTATCATTAGACTTCCGTGTCCCATGTACATTTAATAAAGAAACGCTTCAAGTATGGTTGTGTGTGTTAGTTGTTCAGTCATGTCCGATTCTCTTTGCCACCCCATGGACTGTAACCCGCCAGGCTTCTCGGTCCGTGGAATTCTCCAGGCCATAATACTGGAGTGGGTAGCCATTCGCTTCTTCTGCAGGGGATCTTCCTGACCCAGGGATCAAATCCAGATCTCCTGCATTGCAGGCAGATTCTTAACTGTCTGAGCCACCAGGGGAGCCCTTCAGGTATGGTTAAGTGGTTTTAAATAGTGCTTCTTAAAGGCAAACTTCCAGACACTTGAAAAAAAAAACCAGCTACGTAAAAAGATTCAGCCCCTCAGTGATCCCATTGCTTTTTGATAACCTCCATCTCAAAGTAAATTACCACAAATCATAGAGCAGAAATGAAAAAAAGCAAAAGATTTTTAAAATGGGTGAAAGTACTAAGAATATACATTCAGAGGATAAATCCTTATGTGTAAAATAAGACCCGTTCTACTCTTTCATTGTTATTATTGCTCTTAGCTTCTCTTCTTTGCCGCCCACCTTCTAGAATATCTGCTTGAAGATTCACATCCTGGAAGAGTGAATCACCACGTGTACAGAAACCCAGGATTGTTAGTTTCTTGGAAGTCTGGCAGGTGACTCATATTTCATAGTTTGCTTTAACAATTTCATTTGGAAAAAAGTTTTCATGTTTCCCCAATGTACAGACTGTCTGTTATGAAATTTAAACATAGTAAAAGAATGCATTGCTTGCTAAAACTAAAAAGTGTCATATACTTTTTGTAGCATGAGCTTTTTCCCATCATCATGTTGTCTCTATATTGAGACAACATTGACCATCAAATTGTCGCTATATTCATTTCTTAACAGTAACTACTTCAGCCATAACTATCGCATTGATTATGGCAATGCTGTTTTAACAAATATCTCAAAACATATACAAGGTTCAAACATACCTACCTGAGTATTTGGGATGGCTAAGCTCCTCCTTCAGAAATTCTAACACTTTCATATTTGAAAATGAATCAAGTATGAGAAAAGGAGAGATAAGAAAGCCTTCCTCAGTGTTCAGTGCAAAGAAATAAAGGAAAACAATAGAATGGGAAAGACTAGAGATCTCTTCAAGNCAGTCACTGTCTTGTCCGACTCTGCAACCTCATGGACTGCAGCACACCAGGCTTCCCTGTCCTTCTCCAACTCCTGGAGCCTGCTCAAACTCGTATCCATCAAGTCGGTGATGCCATCCAACCATCTCATCCTCTGTCACCCCCTTCTCCTCCTGCCTTCAATCTTGCCATGCATCAGGATCTTTTCCAAGGAGTCAGTTCTTTGCATCAAGTGGCCAAAGTACTGCAGTTTCACCTTCAACATCGGTCCTTCCAATGAACACTCAGGATTGATTTCCTTAAGAACTGGCTAGTTTGATCTCCTTGCAGTCCAAGGGACTTAGGAGTAAAGATGACTGACATCTGCAATTTCCTTTGAAATCAATCATAAATATAAGGTATGCTGATGGAATAAGAAAGGGTTGGATAAAGCATACATAATATGGTATGAAAGCAAGAAACCAAAACAAAATGTTGATTGTAGAACCTAGGTAGCAGGCTTGTACATCACTGTACTATTGTTTCAACTCTTTCATACATTTGAAAAGTTTTACGATAATCATTGGGGAAGAACTCCTTAAATTATGCATCCCATTAGACAACAACTGCTATCATTATTTTCATTGAATCAACCAAAGCTAACACATAACACTTAAATTTCGTCAAGCACTTTTAAATAGTTTTTTACAGATATTAACTAATTTAATCCTCTAACAATACTGTGATGCCATTATTATCTGTTTTACAGATCATGAAATGGAGGCACATAGAGTGGTTAAATAACCTGCTCAAAGTCTTACAAGTAATAAAAGGCAAAGCTGAGATTTGAATCTATGTAATCTGGCCTTGGTCTCCTTTTTCTTCATTATAAACAAGAAGAAAAAGTTAGTGAACTGGAAGACAGATTTCAAAAGTCATTGAAATTGCACACAAAAAGGGAGAGAGTTTGAAAATATGAAATAAAGGTTAAAAGGTACGGAGGATCACATAAGAAGTTTCAACATACAGCTGTTTATTTATGAAGGAAAAACAATCTGACTGATCTAAAACTTTACAACCATAAAGGCCCCCAAATAATGGAATCATATTTTTAAAATTCTAAATGACAGTAATTCTCAATTTTAAATTCTCTACTTAAACTATCAAGAAAGAAGGGAAAGATAAGGGATCAGAAAACTCCCTATGTCTCACTAGGCAAAGAGCTACGAGATATACTTTAAAAGAAGAACTGGACTTAGAAATAAGCAACAGCATTTTAAAAAGTGAGCAGAGTCATTGCTAAATATATTGTTAAATCTATATAAAATTTAAAATAATAACAACACAATTAACCAGGGGTTAATACAAAATAAGATTAGACAACAAGTAAATGGGGAAGCAGACATGGAGAAAAGCACTCTACGCTCTTTGGGAGGAAGAAGTAAGAACAATTAAAGGCAGAATGTAAGCATCATGAGCACAGGAACTACACAGCCAGAACCACACAGCCTAGAACAGTGTCTGAAGAGCGGTCAGACTGTCGCATCCACCTGAGTTTGGCAGAAGGAAGAGCATCAATTCTGGTATAGTCACATAAAGGAATATTATTTGACCATTTCTAGTGTGAATTTGATATTATGTGTGTCAAAGGAATATGTAACAAAATGCATGGAAGTTAAAAAAAAAAAAGACATTTCTCTTATTTATATACATACAGTCAACATAAGTAACTATGGTTACAGGTTTCCCCTCTGGCTCAGATGGTAAAGAATCTACTGTAATGTGGGAGACCTGGGTCACATCCCTGGGTTGGGAGGATCATCTGGAGAAGGAAATGGCACCATGGGAACAGCTACATACCAACACATACACATTTATACAGAAAGAAAGAAACAGTAGATATAAGGAAGAACTTCTGACATCTATATGTCAAAAAGTTGTCAATGCTTCCCTGTGGGAAGTAAATCTATGAGTGTTTTTGAGAATCAGTTTTAATGAGGTAGATGAAACTGGACCCTGTTATACAGAGTGAAGACAGAAAGAGAAACACAAATGCTGTACATTAACACATATATATGGAATGTAGAAAGATGGTCATGACAATCCTACATGCAGGGCAGCAGAAGAGACACACATGTAAAGAACAGACTTTTGGACTCTGTGGGAGAAGGCAATGATTTAAGAGAACAGCACTGAGACATATATGTCACCATGTGTAAAACAGATGGCCAGTGCAAGCTCAAGGCATGAAGCACCCAAAGCCAGTGCTCTGGGACAACCCAGAGGGACAGAGTGCGGAGGGGGTGGCGGGGGCTCAGAATGGGGGACACGTGTGTACTCGTGGTTGATTCATGTTGATGTAGGACAAAAACCATCACAATATTGTAATTATCCTCAAATTGAAATAATTTAATTTTCTTAAGAAGAAAAAAAGTATTTGCCTTTTTTCCTTTCTGTATCTGAATTTTCATCTTTAACAATACATACATAATAATGAAATCATGAAACTGAAACTGATAAAGTTGATATAAAAAAGAAATATCCATAAAATATCATTGACTGTTTTAAGCATTATTCTAANAAAAAGTATTTGCCTTTTTTCCTTTCTGTATCTGAATTTTCATCTTTAACAATACATACATAATAATGAAATCATGAAACTGAAACTGATAAAGTTGATATAAAAAAGAAATATCCATAAAATATCATTGACTGTTTTAAGCATTATTCTAATTATCACAAAAAACAATGGGGGCAAGGAGAACAGAAAGGAGGGCATCAATTTTGGTATAGCCACATAAAGGAATGCTAATCGACAATGTCTAGTGTGAATTTAATGAAGAGAGGAGAAAATATTAGCATAGAGTAAGTAGAAATATGCTTCTTGAAAGACTGAAATTTGAGGAGTGATCAACAGTAGCTGAAATTTAAGACAGGATATTAACTTTTTTATAGTATCCTTATATATTTTTAAAAATATATAAATATTGCAGTTATAATAATAGCATAGATAACAATAAATCAACTAACCAGAAAGTTAATTTATAAGCATAATAGAATTCATTACAATTATCTCAGTTATTTTTACCCATGGAAAAAAACTTAGCTTTCTCATCCACATGACATTGGCTACAATGGCAGAGATACTGTCCTAGGGAATAACAGTCACATCTATCAATCTAAGCCTGTAACTTCAAGCCTACAAAATAGAAATTCATGCCCCATTTTCCTAAGGATGTATAATCAAGAATACACTGTTCTTCAAAAGTAAAGGATACAAAAACTTCTTTAGAAACATAAGTTAGGTGGTCTCTACACAAGATGAGTGGAGAAGGAAATGGCAACCCAGTAAGCCATCTGTTCTTGCCTGGATAATCTCATGGACAGAGGAGCCTGGCAGGCTACAGTCCATGGAACTGTAGAGTTGGACATGACTGAGCACACACACACACACACCCCCAAGATTATAAGAGTCAAATTAAAAGGAATAATTTTTCCAGCAGTCACGTATGGATGTGAGAGTTGGATCATAAAGAGAGCTGAGCAGCGAAGAATTGATGCTTTTGAACTGTGGTGTTAGAGAAGACTCTTGAGAGTCCCTTGGACTGCAAGGAGATCCAACCAGTCCATTCTAAAGAAAATCAGTCCTGAATATTCATTGGAAGGACTGAAGTTGGAGTTGAAACTCCAATACTTTGGCCACCTGATGCAAGGAACTGACTTACTAGAAAAGACCCTGATGCTAGGGAAGATTGAGGGCGGGAGGAGAAGGGGACGACAGAGGATGAGATGGTTGGATGGCATCACCGACTCAATGGACATGAGTTTGAGCAAGCTCCACAAGTTAGTGAAGAACAGGGATGCCTGGCATGCTGCAGTCCATGGGGTCACAAAGAGTCGGACATGACTGAGCAACTGAACTGAACTGAATCAACACAAGTATTTATTATCTGAATCTATGTGATTTCTAAGGCACTCCAGTTAAAATACTGCTAAGAAGAGAAGCAATGCAGAGGAGTGGAAAGCATTCTCAAGCTGGTGGACTGTACCTGTGATACGTACAAAGTTTATAACACTCAGAAAGTCATTTAACAAATCTGGATTCAGACTTTATCCACTGAACAAAAGAAGGGTAGACAAACTAATATTTAAACAGATAGTTAGGGAGTTTGGGATGGACAGGTACACACTGCTATATTTAAAATAGATAACCAATAAAGACCTACTATACGGCACAGGGAACTCTGCTCAGTATTATGTAACAACTTAAATGGGAAAAGAATTTGAAAAAGAATAGATACATGTATACGTATCACTGAATCACACCTGAAACACAACACTGTTAATCAACTATACTGCAATATAAAACAGAAAATTAAAAAATAAATCTTTCAAAGTCTAATATTCCCTTTTTTCAACTAATAATATTTATTCTAATATATAATGTTTATGCACAATCACACCAGCACGGCTTTTTCCAAAATACACAACAATGCTTCTCAAACTCAACGACATACAAATCTTCTAGGATCTTGTTAAAAANACTGTTTCCAAGTATGTGGGCTCTGGCTTGTAAAGTCAGAGTGGGGAAAGAGGAAAACGCAGCCTACGAAGTTTCCATCAAAGAAGTCTAAACTCCAGACACATCTTGAGTCACTCTGACTCTACTTGGTTAATGAAATTCTATGGAAACTTTCTACTCGCTGGCAATACTAAAACCTCTGGACTACTGGTTTCCAGCCTTATGGTACGCCGTGCTATTTTTCCGTAATTGCTTTTTGAAACATAAGCTTGTAATTCTTCCACTTTCATCCAGGCTGTTTTGGGTGGTTTCAAGTTTTATGCTCACATATTATGTAAATTATTCTTATTTTCAAATAAAGACAATTACAATTTTAGGTTTTAATAGCTGACTTTATCATTTGCTGCTGAGTCTCAAAATCTGTATTACCCACTCTGTCTGTGGTGGCCACAGTCCATGGTTACTTCAGACATACCTAATGAATACAACTTTCCTGTAACATATCTATGAAGGAGGAGAGCATCTTAGCCCTGAATAACCCCCAAATCCTCCTTTGCTTGTCCTTCCCCTCATCCCTGTTATCATCAACATCTTATCCTCCAAACTTTACCCACATCTCAATCATCTATCATTTCATGAGATATTAGAAAAAAATTAAAAATTAAGTGAGCTAATCTCTTAGGAATATATACAATTCAAAAGGGGCACAAAGATTTCTGGTGAATTTAGCAAATCTCTGATTGGACTAGTTCAGATTCCAGAAGGAAAACATTTCTGGGCAGGGCCCTTAAAACCAGTTGGTTTCATCCTATTGGCTACCATATGCTCTTCCGAGGGGACATCACACCGGACTGAAGGCAGCACTCTAAATTCTCTGAACCTCACTTGCTTCATCTGTACCTTCTCTCAGGGTTAAATAGAAGAATAGGATTGTGTAAATATAAATAAGTAATGTTTTATGAGTGCATGTGAGAACTGGTGAAAACTGAATAAGATCAGTGGGCTAGTTAACAGTATCATACAATGGCATTTCCTGGTTTTGATATTTCACCCTAGTCGTATAAGATGTTACCACTGGGGGAAGCTGGGTAAAGAATATACTGCACTCCTGTACTATTTTTTGAACTTCTTGTGAGTCTATAATTATTTCAAAATTAGTTTTTTGTGTGTGAAAAAAGTGAGAAAGGATTTTAAAGTCTTCCTAGAAAGGTACAATATATTCAAGGAATATTTAACTTTTACTTGTCTCATTTCCAGTATCTTTTATGTCCCTAAGTGCTGTGTGCATCATTTTAAAGTAGTAACTACCTCCCCCATAAAACTCATTTAGCAAGAACTATCTTTAATTCCCCTCTAATTTTTTTTAACAAGCATTAATGTGATTTTTCTCTTTTGCTTATTCTGAGCACAAGCCATGATCCCAAATATGGATACAGATGAAGTGGAGAAATTAATGTTTTGCATTCTTTTATCAAATACCAAAAGAAAGACTGGTGTTTTGATGTTCAATATAGGACTTTGCACAAAGACAGCTAGACTTTTACCACAGGTTATTGTTTGAGGAAACAATTATCTAAACACCTTGATCTCCCCTTTAACATATTCAGAGATTGGCTTGACTGCCAAAACATAGAGTTTTCACTGGGGAAGTTTCAAAAGGAGAGAAGATGCTCCTTCTTGGTCTCATTGGAATGCAGAAAGGAGGAGAAAAAGAAAGAGTAGAAGGAGCAGATGTATCAGTTTTTATATCTCTGGCAGCCCAAAACATATTAGGTTCATGAGGAAATAACATGGGGTAAAGGCATGGTCTTGCATTTTGAACTTGGGGAGGAAGCTTTCTTGAGCCAATGTAGGGCTCAGTATAGACACTGAGCAGAGTGGTAGGCAAATAGAACCCCTGAAGTTAGCTTTTCTGAACTACTCAATTTCCCTGTGGCCTGAATCCTGAGCTCAGGGTTAACCTTGTGGGAGAGGAAATCCCATAATGGGGTAGAAGATGATTTCAGGGCCAGCCAGATAGAAGGAGGATGTGGTGAGAGACTCAGAGGCTGAGGTGTCTAAGCCAAATTAAGGGACCTTGAGTTCACCACTGGTAGATTTCCAGTTTGGAGACCAGTAGGTTAGTTTCATGAAAGGCAGAAAGGAATTTACTGCCAAGGCCAGAAATTGCCAGTCAGCACACTCTTACAGAAATAGGAGGTCAGGAATCTCTTCCCACAAGGTCACAAACTCCACTTCTTCTTTTAAATCTGGACATCAACCAAGAGAGAAAAAGAGGGAAGATGCTATATGAGAGCTAAATATTTTCATCCTAGAGTGTCTGAACACTGGGTTTCCCCGGTGGGCCTAGTGGTGAAGAATCTGCCTGCCAAATCAGAAGACACAAGGAACATAGGTTCGATCTCTGGGTAGGAAGATCCTCTGGAGTAGGAAAAGGCTACCTACTCCAGTATTTTGTCTGGAAAATTTCATGGACAGAGGAGCCTGGCAGATTACAATCCATGGGATTGCAAAGAGCTGGACACTACTGAGCACACAGGCTTTAAACAGGATTAGACTTTGAGTTAAGTATTTTTTCCCTATCAGCCAGCATATGATGACTCATCTGCACACCTAAATGTAATATAGTTAGCTGTGAATTAAATTTTTTTAATCTACTGTCCATGTGTCTTGTAAACTACAGACACTTTACAGGGTACCTGGGAAGCTAGAGAAAAGAAGAAAGNTGCTTTTGAACTGTGGTGTTGGAGAAGACTCTTGAGAGTCCCTTGGACTGCAAGGAGATCCAACCAGTCCATTCTGGAGATCAGCCCTGGGATTTCTTTGGAGGGAATGATGCTGAAGCTGAAACTCCAGTACTTTGGCTACCTCATGCGAAGAGTTGACTCATTGGAAAAGACTCTGGTGCTGGGAGGGATTGGGGGCAGGAGGAGAAGGAGACGACAGAGGATGAGATGGCTGGCTGGCATCACTGACTCGATGGACATGAGTCTGAGTGAACTCCGGGAGTTGGTGATGGACAGGGAGGCCTGGCGTGCTGTGATTCATGGGGTCGCAAGGAGTCAGACACAAGTGAGTGACTGAACTGAACTGATATCTATCTATATATAAAATACTCTTTTTAATATTCTTTCCATTATGGCTTATTTCAGGATATTGAATATAGTTCCCTGTGCTATTAGGACCTTGTTAAGATGGATTTTTTTTTAAGCCAATGTAAAAAAAATGAGACCACCACTAACCTAAAAAATGGGTAGTTAAACAAATGACTGCTAAAATTTTCCCAGCATCATGCCTTTAACACATAAAACACTTCATAAACAAGAATGAATGAATGAAGCAAGCTTACCTCTTCAAGTCCCTTAAAATCTCAAAATCATGAATTTTACAAAATACCTGTTTTTTATGGAAATCCTTTAGGGCCGTTTCATAGCCTTCCTCTAGCCTACTGAAGGCTATTCCTACATCTGTAGCCCACCAGATTTGTGAGCTAGTTAGTGCAACTTGAGCCGGGAAATCAAAAATCCACAGTTCCCTGGGTTTGTCTTCATAGACTGCAATGGCTTCTGTGATGGAATGACGCACTGTCTCTTGCATGGTCCGTTCCAGCTGCAGGAGCCAGGTTTCCACCTTTTAAAGCAAACAAATGTAGTAACACAGGCTTAACTACGGAAGAGGGATAATGCTATCTTCTCTCAGGCTTGAAGGCTACAAAGAGAGGAAGGCCTCAGGTGGATTTATTGGGTTGGCCAAAAGTTTGGTCAGGTTTTCTGTTAAGATCTTAATGGAAAAACTCAAATGAACTTTTTGGCCAACCCAATGTTTTAAACTCCTGTTCTAGAAGGTAACTCAAAGGGGCTGGTGAACTACTGACAGATGAAGTCCTCCCTACATAAAACTGTCTTCTGCCAGGATACTGCTCATCTTATTTCACCTACCAACTGTCTCATAAATTTCCACACCCTAACCAGACAAGGTGTTCTCCATTCTTCATTTTTCAGATTTGAAGACCAGAGGGCACTAGATCAAGCTCCTGTCTGACAACACACAGTGTTTTGAGAAACCAAACATCACAGCCAGTATGTTAAAGTAAAATGCTAGAGATTTGAAAATCACAGGATATGGATTTTTTTTTAAGTGTACTTGATATACAATGTTGTGCTAAGTTTCAGGTGTACAGCAAAGTGATTCACCTATACATATAAATTTTTTTCAGATTTTTTGCCATTACAGGTTATTACAAGATATTGAACATAGTTCCCTGTGCTATAATAGGTCCTTGCTGTTTATCTGTTTTAAATATAGTAGTGTGTATCTGTTAATTCAAACCTCCTAATTTATCCCTTTGCCCCCTTTCTCCTTCAGTAACCATAAATTTGCTTTCTGTGTGAGTCTAGTAGATTGATTCCTAAATTTATTTTTAATGATTTTTAAATATACTGAAGATTCTACCCTAAAATCTCCAAAGTATCTAGTCTTACAGTGTTTTCAGCAAGTGTCTTAATTATATTCCCTACTGGCTCTCATCTTCACACTTGTCAGAAATTAGACAGTAGGAGAGATGAGAAAGATGACAACTGCTGACTTGTGAAAATAAATCTTGAAAAAAATTCATTCAAAGTGTATTTTGTTCCCACAAACATATTTCAGTCAGTTTTCCATTCTATTCAAATATGTTTTGTTATATTTTTCTGTATATATGTCTCCCTAGGATGATGTTATATAACAAAAGGATACCTATGCCATTTGAAAATAGTTGACCATAGTGATAAAAATGACTATACTAAATAAATTACAGAGACTGTATGAGATCCTGAAATTATATAATTGATTTCTTTCCCTGTCTCTGTGAAGATGGCAGCAGTATATCCCTACAACTTTTTCTCTGGAGAACCGGGAAGGAGTGACATGTGGTCAATGAGTTGACAGCCTTCCCTTCTGGAAGAAGGAAGCACGGCCTTCGCTATGGCCCAGTATCCTAGGAGCCTTCTCCCCTGGCCTCCTAGGCGGGCTTTGTTCCCATGCCCGAGTGCAGGAGATCTAAGCACTGCTATCGTCACTCAGTACAACTCAATGTCAGCAAGCAACAGGCTCCTTTAGTAAGCACATCATAGATCATTTTAGCATCTCCCAGATACCCTGGGATCCATGTCCTCAATATGGCCACCCATTCTTCAGAACTCTCCGATCCATTTGGGAAGACCAAACATACATGCACAGTGACACATCAGCCCATGTTTAGAGACTATGCCACCAACAGCAACTCAGCTCAACATAAGTTGAGAACTAAGTCCTGATGAGGTGCTTGCTTGATACCTTCTCACATCTTAGTCTTCCATCAGCTTCTGTCCAATCCTTTGTAACAAGATTCGTCACTTCCCGTTATCACTAATTATGTGAACATCTATATCTTCAATGAGCCCAAGAGTTCCCAAAGGACAGGTGCTATGTCTTACTCATTTCTGGATCTCCTAAGGCCAAACCCAGTGGCTGGTACATAGTAGGTATTCAATAAACACTTGTCAAATAAAAGGCAAACAGCCAATTTTGGGAGGAACCAATCATAAAAGTGTGGGGTAGAGGGGAAGGCCTAAAGGAAAAGCATCTTTTAATAAAACAAAGGCAATTAGAGGGTACATGTGGTACATGCCCAAAAGTCCCCAGCATAAGTTGCTTAGGTGAGGTGAAGTCGCTCAGTCGTGTCCGACTCTTTGCGACCCCGTGGACTGTAACCTACTAGGCTTNAGGATTGATGCTAAAGCTGAAACTCCAGTACCTTGGCCACCTCATGCGGAGAGTTGACTCATTGGAAAAGATTCTGATGCTGGGAGGGATTGGGGGCAGGAGGAGAAGGGGATAACAGAGGATGAGGTGGCTGGATGGCATGACTGACTCGATGGACGTGAGTCTGAGTGAACTCCGGGAGATGGTGATGGACAGGGAGGCCTGGCGTGCTGCCATTCATGGAGTCGCAAAGAGTCGGACACGACTGAGTGACTGAACTGAACTGAATATCCAGGTGGGCTTCCCAGGTGGCGCTAGTGGTAAAGAAGGTGAAGGAGAAGGTGAAGTCACTCAGTCGTGTCCTACTCTTTGTGACCCCGTGGACTGTAACCTACTAGGCTTCTCCATCCATGGGATTCTCCAGGCAAGAATACTGGAGTGGATTGCCATTTCCTTCTCCAGGGGATCTTCCCAACCCAGGGATTGAACCCAGGTCTCCTGCTTTGGAGGCAGACGCTTTAACCTCTGAGCCACCAGGGAACTGCCTGCCAATGTAGGAGACATACATCTTCCTGGCTTGGGAAGATCCCCTGGAAGAGGAAATGGCAACCCACTGCAGTATTCTTGCCTGGAAGAATTTCATGGACAAAGGAGGTTGGCGGGCTACTGTCCATGGGGTCGCAGTGAGTCGGACACCACTGAGCAACTCAGTATAGCACAGCACAATACTGTAATATGAATAGGTGGTAAAATGCAGGTTATACTTGAGGTTTTGGCTCACACACTTGTTACTGCTAACTGGAACTTGATAGACCCCACTCATTATTGTCTCTGCTTACAAGAAGGTTTTGTGCTGAGGCAGAATGACTCAGATTATCAAAAAGAACAATAAGAAAAAAATTTTGATCGCCTTTTTGAATTGGCTGCAACTTTTATAAAAATCTCCTTCATCTAGTTTTTTACTCTTTTGTGTATCTCAGAAAACAGTTTGAGAGGCCTGAGGGGACAAGAAACTTTTCTTAATAGTCATGCTGACTTCCCACTGTTAATTGAAAAAAAAAAATTATTGGAGTATAGTTGCTTTACAGTGTTGTGTTACCTACTGCTCCTTGAACACACCAGACACATGACTTCACAGCTTCCCCAATCTATCTGCTGCCTAATACCTCATCTCCCCCAAATCTCTATCAGATCTCACTTTCTCAAGGAGGCTTACCCTAACCACCCTATTTATTACTTTTAGCAAACTATCCTCCACATTTTCACAACACATTGTCCTGGTCCTTTTTTATTCTGCTTTATTTTTTTTACCTATAGCATTTATCTAATGTATAATTTAATTTTCTTATTTGTTGTATCTATTTTTTTAATTGTTTTTCTTCCTCTCTATAAGCTTCTCAAGAGTAGGAATTTGTCGATTTTGTTCACTGATTATCCAAAGCCATAGAACAATGTCTGGAACCTAGCAGGAACTCAATAACCATTAGTTGAATAAATAGGTTTGATGAGAAGACCCAAAATAGGCAAGACATGTGGTTTAATGACTAGTTGTTTCCAGAATCAAGGGACAACAAGAGAGGCAGACATTTAGTATCAAAGTCATTGAATAAAGATTTGATTCTAAATTTTTGTTCTTAATTTGTGGAAAACTCTTACATGCTATAAGAGCATGAAGTCACAATCTGATGGGATAATTGATGATGAAATCATCAGAATTAGCCCATTTTCTGAGATGAGATCCAGACAGATCAGGAGATAATATATGAATCTATTGCCAAAGTCAGTTGACTGGAATCACTGTGGACAATATTTCCGGTTTTTTCTGTATCCTAGAGTAACAGGATTAACCATGCCATCTTCCTTTTCTTTTGCCCTTAAATTGCTAATGTGGCCATAACTTATAAAAATATTCTTGGACCTAACCAGTGAATAAGGACTGTAATAGAGGCAGACCAAATTTAAAGATCAGGGCAACCACAAACCATGATGGAGATGCTATGAATGTGACTAACTCATTCTGGCAGGAAATATAAGAGTCAGCCCTCCAAATCCCAGGGCAAAGATCAACCTGGACACCAATTCACAAATTTGAGTCATTGAAATTGTACCTAAGCCTAAGTGAAGCAGAAGCAATTGCCCAGTTCATTCAAAAAGAGTGTTTTCTGTGCAATTGAGAGAGGATGATGCTACCATGATAGAGCCTCTGTTGCATGTATTCTAGATCTGGAAACATATTAATCCCCTACAATGACTATGAGGTAGGTACTAAAAACACTTTTTACAGAAGAGAAAACTAAGAAAGCTTTTCTTAGTTTAAGAAAGCTGCTACAGCTGGGAAACCAAAATTTAAACCTTGATGTCTGTAAATTAGGAATGCATAGTCTGTTATCAACTTGATACCACCTCATAACACAATGGAGAAGAGATTATTCCTTGGAAGACTATTATAAACAAACTTTGCAATAACACATTAAAGAGAGAAGGCACTGCAAATCATTAGGCAAAGTTTCTTATTTTTAGAAATAGGAGAAGTTGTTTAAGGTCTTTGTTTATTCCTTAGAGATATAGAACATTATTTTTTATTGGGTCCCTGGTGGTTCAGACAGTAAGGAATCTGCCTGCAATGCAGGAGACTCAATCCCCAGAGAAGGGAATGGCTACCCACTCCAGTATTCTTGCCTGGAGAACCCCATGGACAGAGGAGCCTGGTGGGCTACAGTCTATGGGGTCACAAAAAGTCAGATATGACCAGCAAAGCACACACATTCTTTAGTGGAGTGAGCCATGTAAGGTGGACTAGCTGGCCTCTTTAGATTTCTTCTACACCTATACATCTTTAATTTTACACATTGAGAAACACAGTATCTTAGAATAACTGAACTAGCCTAAGTCTAAGTCTGGTGTGGTAATTTACTAGTTGTGATTCAGCTATGTTTATAATGTGGATTTGGGACAATTCAGAATTACATGAATCTTCTGTCATTGGAAGGCTGAGGTTTGTTCCTGTCTGGAAGTTTGTGCGAGCGTGAGTCCACTGATTGAGGGAGTGATTGTGGTCTGCCAAGAGTCCTGTGTAAAAAGGAAGTAGTTTCTTCTAACAGCCTTGTTTGTGTTTTTGAAAACTGTTTCAGTTTATGTCCTGTCTCCATTCCCAGGCCCAGCCTTCTCAAAGTAAACAGATGACAAGCCGTGGTGGTAGAGTCGTGGTGATGCAGCGGTGGGGATGGAGGTGGAGGAAGGAAAGAGATTTCCCTAGGGCAAGAAGATTTTAAAGGAACCCATATGTAGCTGGGAAATAACCTCAAGTGCCAAAACCAGATGGGATTTATAAAATCAAGATCAGTCAGATCTGTAAGTGTAAATATAGGCTGCTAGAAACTTCATGTATTTATTCTAAATGATCAAACACTGGATATTCTTATACTAAACTCCAGCTAAATTAATGGCTAAAGATGAATTCTTGGCACATACATAGGTGCACCACCTCATCCTGTTTATCTCCACCCCTCTGTTTCTACTTGCCCAGAAAACTCACTTGTTTCTGATGCTTTATGGAATAGACCCTGAGCTCCCTTAATTCAAACTGTGTCACTAAAAACCCTGAGAGGTTACAAAGAAGGAAAGAAAGAGAGAGAGAGGAAGGGAGAAAGAAAGAAAGAAAAATAAGGAGGAAGAGAGAAAGGCATTGAGAAAATAAATTTCCAGAATCCTAACTAAATCTTGAAAATAAGCCAAACTTTAAAATTTCCCTTCTTTCCAAGTCTTCTCCCAAGACCTTAGCTGACCCCACTTGAGTTAGAATGTTCTCTTCTGCAAACAAGAATTAATTGTAATCCTGATTCAGTAACATTGGAACTCACAAAAAGGTCCCTCTTATATGCCTGTCTACCAAAATACATATAATTTAAAATAGCAGTAATATGAGGTTCCTCTACTTAAAAGCAAGCAATTCTGTAGTATTAAGGTATCAATTATATACAAAGGACTTGTCAAAAATTTAATTGTTCGCGTTTCCATGTCAGTAGAATAAAAAGGAAAGACAATTGCATCACCTGGGAGATGATATAGTTCTATTGTGCAAAAGTCAAAAAATAGCTGGAAGATTTGGGGTGATGATTGGTCTTGAATACTAACATGGATCCTGACTATACCCACCTGCTGCTGCTGCTGCTGCTAAGTCGCCTCAGTCATGTCCGACTGTGACCCCGTAGACTGCAGCCCTCCAGGCTTTCCCGTCCCTGGGATTCTCCAGGCAAGAACACTGGAGTGGGTTGCCTCCAATGCATGAAAGTAAAAAGTGAAAGTGAAGTCGCTCAGTCATGTCTGACTCTTAGCGACCACCTGGACTGCAGCCCACCAGGCTCCTCCATCCATGGATTTTCCAGGCAAGAGTACTGTAGTGGAGTCCCATTGCCTTCTCTGCCTAAGGTTCCATTAATTCTCAGCTACACATTGTGGGTATCAATTTGTAAAATGTCAAGGCATTTATTGAAATACGAAGTACCATTTCCTGACTTACTCCAATAAGTTAAACTTTCTGTAGAAAGTTTTAAAATCCTTAAAACATAAGTATTTACCTGAAAGCTTTGAAATTACCCTGAGGAAAAATATCTGACTCTGAACCAAAGTAATGTGGATTGACATTTCCCCAAATGCCATGTTCAAATACTGCATTCAAAGGAAAGCTATGTCCAGGTGTCATGAATTAATAGAGTTTGTTATAATCATTGGTTGATGTGACTATGTGTGATTTTAATATATTTATAATATAGTTTCTATGTAAAATAGTTATATGTGTAGTTAAATAGTATATATATGTGCATGTAGTTTGGGTAGTGTTACAATGAGTATGTGCTTTTTATGATTTAGAAAAAAATAAATCTTTGCTTTTCTGATGGAGAAAAACTATGTCTCTAAGTTCAGATTTTGATGTACCAATTTAGGAATTAAAGTTGTGCCAATATAGTACTTCTATTAAAAAAAAAAAGCTGCCATATATATGCTTACCAGCTTCTAGAAATTTTTACAGAAGATACACTTTGAACTAAATTACATGTGAATTCCCTAATGGTTCCCCTGGTGGCTCAGGTGTTTAAGAACCTGCCTGCCATGCAGGAGACCCAGATTCAATCCCTGGGTCCATAAGATCCCCTGGAGAATGGAATGGCAACCCACTGTAGTATTCTTGCCTGGAGAATCCCATGGACAGAGGAGCCTGGCAAGCCACAGTCCAGAGGATCACAAACAGTCAGACACTGACTGACTGTTAGTCAGACACTAACATATAACACATAACACATATACATGTGGATTAAGTTATTCACTGCAGTATATTTGTAACTACAAAATATTGGAAACAATTAAAGGCTCTCCCATAGAGGATTGACTTAATTAACTATGGTAGTCAACTGATCTTTGACAAAGGAGTGAAGGCAATACAATGGAGCAAAGCTAGTCTTTTCAACAAATGGTGCTAGAACAAGTGGACATCCAAGTGCAAAGAAAAAAAATCTAGACAGAGACCTTACATCTTTCACAAAGTCAGCTCCAAATAGATCATAGACATAAATGTAAAATACAAAATTACAAACTCCTAGTACAGAGCATAGCAGAAAACCTAGATGACCTCGGGTGTGGTGTTCAGATACAACACCAAAAGCATGATTCATGAAAGAATAATGTATCTATATTGAAGGGGGAGAAATTAATCCTAGTCATTTTGGGACACAGAATCTGATTATAAATTCTAAGTCTAGAGACACAAAGAACGGAAAACATTTCTTAAATTCTACTCAGTAGATTTTTTTTCTCTCAATGGTATTGGTTAGCAATTCCTTCATTCCTTGTAAGATTGAGCAATGAGTAAAAATATTAACAATGTTGGGAAACAAGTTTCTCACTATTGGAGAAGGAAGATACAATTATGAAATGAGGAGTTAGAAAGGACCATGTAGTATTGAATGGTCATTGAACTCCTTGCATTTTGTATGTGTAATTAAAAACAACCGCACTCCAGTACTCTTGCCTGGAAAATCCCATGGATGGAAGAGCCTGGTAGGCTGCAGTCCAAGGGGTCGCTAAGAGTCGGACATGACTGAGCGACTTCACTTTCATTTTCAGGCATTGGAGAAGGAAATGGCAACCCACCCCAGTGTTCTTGCTTGGAGAATCCCAGGGACAGGGGAGCCTGGTGGGCTGCCATCTATGGGGTCACACAGAGTCAGACATAACTGAAGTGACTTAGCTTAGCAGACACAGACAGAAATATAGCTATAGATTGTACTTTTGTTGACTGAAGGAGCTTAGATACAGTGAAGCTCCCAAAATTAATTAAGACACCAGCACTGAATAAATAAAGCCAGAGCTCCTTGGAGAAATGGCTGATTTTAGAGTTAGCACAGGTCATACAAAATGAGCCTAAAACATTTATTTTTACCAAAAAGTAAGGAAGTTCTTAAAAAATAATGACACGTCAAAAAGGACATAAGAGCCTACTTATAGGCACTTACATAGGTCATATCTGAGGGTGATTTGAGTACCAAAATAAACAATGATTCAGTGTATTTTAACCAGCTGGAGTAAGAAAGAATCCATGAGTCTCTACAGATAAATAAATAAATAAATAAATAATAAGAAGGGAACTCTTTTCCTTACAGTAGAAAGCCAAAAAATGTAAGGGGAATAATGGTAGTTTTTAAAATCACCCTTTGGAACTGTCATAGTAAAAATCGAATCAAGGAAGAATTATTATTGGATACTAAAGACAGGTAAAAATTTAATGAGAAAGAGGATACTTCTGGTTCTCAACTATCTCACCACAAATAACTCTGAATTTATAAGGAGTAAACACTCTCTTTGCAGAAGGAAAACCTAGTGAACACCAACGTAACCACAGGACCAAATTTGGCCTCGGTAGTAATGGTAATGGCACCCCACTCCAGTACTCTTGCCTGGAAAATCCCATGGATGAAGGCTGGTAGGCTGCAGTTCATGGGGTCGCTAAGAGTTGGACACGACTGAGCAACTTCACTTTCGCTTTTCACTTTCATGCATTGGAGAAGGAAATGGCAACCCACTCCAGTGTTCTTGCCTGGAGAATCCCAGGGACAAGGGAGCCTGGTGGCCTGCCATCTATGGGGTCGCACAGAGTCGGACACGACTGAAGCAACTTAGCAGCAGCAGCAGCAGTAATGGTAAAGTTGAACATCTTGTGCTCCCAGAAATGAAGCACTGAGCACGCTATCACTGATGTAAAAAAAGTGAAAGTCACTCAGTCGTGTCCAACTCTTTGTGACCCCATACAGTCCATGGCCAGAATACTAGAGTGGGTAGCCGTTCCCTTTTCCAGGGGACCGTCCCAATCCAGGGATAGAACCCAGACCCAGGTCTCCCACATTGCAGGCAGATTCTTTACCAGGGAAGCCCACCACTGATGTAGCATTTGTCAAAAATACAAAACATTATGAGGAAAAATAGACAAACCCAAACTGAGGAACAGCCTACAAAATAAATCAATTCTTCAAAATGTTAAAATTACTTGGTAGGGGCTGAGGAAATGTTGTACCAAAGAGGAAAGAAAACTTAATGCAATGCATGATTCTGTTTGGGGTCGAGGACAGAGGGTGGTCACAGAAAATAAAATATTTTAAAGGACATAACTGAAGATGGGAAAACAACTAGATTTGATCTGGAAATTAAAAAATGATATTGTATCATCATTAAACTTCCTGACTGTGGTTGTACGAATGTCCTTGATCTTAGGAGATATACCCTGAAATTTTGCTGCATAAATGGGCATGATGACTCCAATGTACTCTCAGAAAGTTCAGAGGAAAAATTAAAGCTATCCATAAATATACATAATGAGAATATTAACAGTTAGTAAAGAGGCATGGAGGTTATACAGAGTTCTTTAGGCTATTCTTACAACCTTCCTGTGTCTTTCAAATTCTTTCTAAATAAATATTTCTTTTAATGCAACTAACTGTATTTTTTACATTTTTACAAACAAGTTCATTATAAAAACTAGACTACATACTGAAAGTTATAAATTAGCAATTGTAAATCTTCTGTAATTCCATAAATTGTTAACTCAGTGTTTTTCTGTCAGAATGATTTTACACATACATATATCTTTTTAATGAGATAATGATACCAAAAAAAGTACATTACACAATCTCTGTGCAAAAAAATATGTGATTTTAATGTTTCTCTTTGTGAAATTTTTATTTCTGTGTTGAGCACCCATTTAATCTGATACCGAAAACAATTTAGTTACTTTAAGAGAAATTCAGAAGTAATGAGGGCATCCAGAGTTTAAATGCACTAAACCATCCTTCACTTTTCTTGCCACAAAGTGGGGTTTAAATTCCAGGTGGTCTTATCTGGTTTATAGGCCACGGTGGGGCAGGGGACCACTGGTTGGAGGAATTCTGTCTACATACAGGGCATCAACATTTTTGACTGACACTTAGCTGGAAATAATTTCCATCTTTTTGTCTTGTCTTTCAGCCTCTCTATATTGTACATTTTAAATCCAACTCTATGTGGCATTAATAAAAACCCAATGACCCTAAGCTAACATTTAACTTTTAGCTATAATTAATTTAGTTGAAGTCATAATAGTAATAGTCTGACTTTTTGAAGCTCAGGCTACAAGATTTTTTGTCACCAACAAAGCCTGTGTCCCTTGGATGAACTGGTGTATATATGTCAGAAAGGAGTCTGGAGCATTGCCAGTCTGTAAATCCTAAAATCTCACCAATACTATTACCTCCCAAATGAATACTGGGATCTCTTTGCTTAATAATCACATTTAACAGCAAAATTCTGTAAGTAATTATACTTCAATAAAAAACAAATAAATTTTTAAAAATCACATTTTGAAAAATTAAAGAGATACATATGTATAAAGTAAGTTTTTTCTTTAATAACTTTTGGCAATGTCAAAGGGCACAAAATAAAAATTTTATCTCCATCTCTCAGTATTAATTTGTGCCACCCTGGCTTAAGACATAAATCAAGGGTTGACAAATTGCAGTCCATGGACCAATTCTAGCCCCCATCTGTTTTTGTAAATAAAGTTTTAGTGAAACACAGTTACTCCAATTCCTTTTCTGTATCATCTATGACCACTTCCTTGATATATTAACAGAGTTGAGTAGTTGCAACATTCTGTATGGCCTAAAAACTTTTATTATCCAGCTCTTAAAGAGATTGGCTTCAACCCACTTCAGTGTTCTTGCCTGGAGAATCCCAGGGACGGGGGAGCCTGGCGGGCTGCCGTCTATGGGGTCGCACAGAGTCGGACACAACTGAAGCAACTTAGCAGCAGCAGCAGCAAAGAGATTGGCTTAGATGGTAAAGAATATGCCTGCAATGCAGAAGACACAAGTTCAACCCCTGGGTTGGGGAGATCCCCTGGAGAAGGAAATGGCAACTCACTCCAGTATTCTTGCCTGANCAACTTAGCAGCAGCAGCAGCAAAGAGATTGGCTTAGATGGTAAAGAATATGCCTGCAATGCAGAAGACACAAGTTCAACCCCTGGGTTGGGGAGATCCCCTGGAGAAGGAAATGGCAACTCACTCCAGTATTCTTGCCTGAAGAATCCCACGGACAGAGGAGCCTGGTGGGCCATAGTCTATGAGATTGCAAAGAGTCGGACACAACCAGGAGACTAACACTTTCACTTAAACAGAAGTTTTGCCAGACCCTTAAAAATGATAGCATACTATACATGCTATTCTACCACTCTTTGCTCTTCATTTAACAATAGCCATACCGTCATCAATATATAGACCAACTTCTTTGTTTATAGAAGTGGAATCACATTCCATTGTTTGTTTAAATAAACTCCATAATTTGCTCATCTGGGCTTACCATTAGCTCACATGGTGCTAATGGTAAAATAAAGAACTCACTTGTCAATGCAGGAAACAAGAGATGCAAGTTCATTCCCTGGGTTGGGAAGATCCCCTGGAGTAGCAAATGGCAACCCACTCCAGTATTCTTGCCTGGAGAATCCCATGGACAGAGGAGCCTGATGGGCTAGTCTATAGTGTTGCAAACAGTCAGACACAATTGAAGCAACTTAGCATGCATGAACATAATTTGCTCAACAAGACTTTTAGGGTATTTTCTTGTCTTTGTATGGAGAAGGAAATGGCAAGCCACTCCAGTATTTTTGCTTGGGAATTCTCATGGACATAGGAGCCAGGCAGGCTACTGTCCATGAGGTCACAAGAGTTGGACATGACTTAACAATTTAACCATCACTACCACTTGATCTTCGTAAAAGATGATATTTTCACGCATTTGTGCAANCCAGTATTTTTGCTTGGGAATTCTCATGGACATAGGAGCCAGGCAGGCTACTGTCCATGAGGTCACAAGAGTTGGACATGACTTAACAATTTAACCATCACTACCACTTGATCTTCGTAAAAGATGATATTTTCACGCATTTGTGCAAAGTATATCTGTTGGCACCACTTTTACAAATGAAATTATTGAATGAAGGCAATGTGTATTTTTTTTATTTTAATACATATTGCCTGATTGCTAAGTGTAAAAATTTTATAACAAAACTGATGTAGAATTGATTTGGTTCAAAAGTGAGACCTACTTCTCATACTCTGCTTTCTATTTAGATAACGTTGGGAAGAAAAAGATAGCCAAGGATTATAAATGAGATAATAAAGAAGGAATAACGTAGCACAGTCTGTGCAAACTGTGCAACTTTCAAACATTATATTTTTATAGAAATGAAAAAGAGAAAGGAATAATTAAACTTACATAATATAGCTTTTAGTGAAGTTAAGGAAAATAGAAAATTTTATTTTGTGGTCTTCAACGGGAAAAAAATCATTCACAATTTGCCAAAGTTGTTTTATATATTAAGTTAAATAACGGTTTCAAATACAGGCAAATATGTCTTTAGTTGCAAAATTTCAGAGACAGGCTGTGCTTTTTCCTGATAAAAGTCAAGTCCAGTAAGAAGTTCCACATCACGCACGCGGGCAGTATGTGCATTGAATCTTTCTTCAACCCAAAGAGATTCTGATTTATTTTCCTGAAACAGAAAAGCAAAAGATTANTTAGTTGCAAAATTTCAGAGACAGGCTGTGCTTTTTCCTGATAAAAGTCAAGTCCAGTAAGAAGTTCCACATCACGCACGCGGGCAGTATGTGCATTGAATCTTTCTTCAACCCAAAGAGATTCTGATTTATTTTCCTGAAACAGAAAAGCAAAAGATTATTTCCCCTGGAGCATGGTTTTTCATTAACAGAAAATTCTTTTATTACTTAGAAGTTGTCCCTTTTTCCTGTGGTTTTTTTTGTTTGCTTGTTTTTTCTGAGGTATTTTGACATACAACATTATATTAGCTTTAAATGTCCAACTCAATGATTCGATATTTGTTCTTATGGTTTTTATTGCCTTTAATCTTAATTTGATAGAGCTAAATTTTGCTGTATTTTAACATAAAAAGAAGAACAGAAGTACAAACTATAAAATAGCAAATACAGACTGCCATAAAGTAGAGCCACTTTTATATTTACTTCAGATATAACTTTTTTAAAGAAATGAAACATTAAAGATGAAGTCAAGTATTACTCAGAGGGAATCATTGTCATGCGTCAGTGTGAATCCAGTCTGTGTTTTTTAAACTTTTACTGAACATCAATATAAAATATATAGCATTGATTTATGTTTTCAAACTTACATAAATGATATAAATGAGAGTCTATATTTTTTCATTCAATTTTATGTTTGTAATCTATTCATAGTGAAAATATCTAAATCTAGTTAAATCATCTATTTTTAGCTATGATTTGCAGCAGCTCAGTATATACTTTCATTGACATATTGATAGTATTTTGGGCATTGTAAATAATAGTGTCATGAATAAATTGGCACATGTCTTCTATGTTTAAGAACATGAGTTTCTAGGATATATAAATGAAATTGCTGAGTCATAGAGTATATGCAACTTTAATTTTACTAAATAGTAAACCTAACACTCCTCAAAGAGTCGGACATGACTGAGTGACTGAACTGAACTGAACACTTCAAAGTGTATGTAACAATTTGCACTTCCACTGAGAGTGGAGGATAATCCCCATTTCCCCACATCCTTGCCAAACTATATTGCGAAATAGTGTTTTATCCATGTTTAAAGTTTATTACTCTGAGTATTATTGAGTGTCTTTTCAGATATTTCTTGGCCATTTGACTTTCAGTGGGTTTTTAACTAAATCTAAAAAATAGTATATTGAAAAAAATATAAATAGCATAGTAAAAATTTTACCATAAACACTATACTATGTGTACAGTATTTATGGTAAAATTTATATATACATATAAATATATATATACATATATATACAGTATTCATGGTAAAATTATGGTTTAGTTCAATAATTTGGAGCCATGGATTGCTATGAAATTCCTTATTCTTTATTTTTGACTTTTTTGGCAGTCATATTAAATTGCTAAATTTCTAGCTATTTTTTAAAGTATGAAAGTTACAAGTTTGTTAATTAGATGAGTCTGCATGGATAACTTTCAATTAACTTTAGCATACTTGTTCACTTGTTTTTTAAATATGCAAGTTTAAAATAGGCAGCTNTAAAAAATAGTATATTGAAAAAAATATAAATAGCATAGTAAAAATTTTACCATAAACACTATACTATGTGTACAGTATTTATGGTAAAATTTATATATACATATAAATATATATATACATATATATACAGTATTCATGGTAAAATTATGGTTTAGTTCAATAATTTGGAGCCATGGATTGCTATGAAATTCCTTATTCTTTATTTTTGACTTTTTTGGCAGTCATATTAAATTGCTAAATTTCTAGCTATTTTTTAAAGTATGAAAGTTACAAGTTTGTTAATTAGATGAGTCTGCATGGATAACTTTCAATTAACTTTAGCATACTTGTTCACTTGTTTTTTAAATATGCAAGTTTAAAATAGGCAGCTACTATTTGAGCCAGAGGAAGTATAAGAGGAAATCACTGTTTCAAACCTCTAAAGTATTTTTCCAGGTAAGGTTCATGAGGTGAGTTATTGTTTGTTAAATAAATATGTGATGTGCTAATTTTAACTCATATTTCTAATGGGAATCAAATTCAGTCTTTTCTTCCTGCCTTCACTCTTTAGGGCTTCCCCCATAGCTCAATTTGTAAAGAATCTGCCTATAGTGCAGGAGGCTCTGCTTCGATTCCTGGATCAGGAAGATCCCCTGGAGAAGCGAAAGGTTACCCACTCTAGTATTCTGGCCTAGAGAATTCCATTAACTGTATAATCCATGAGGTGGCAAAGAGTTGGACATGACTGAACGACTTTCATTTCACTTTTTCACGTTTTAGCAACATTGAATGGTTTTGATCACTTTTCCCATAAAGTTTTCTCCCATTTGGCTTTTATTATTCTATTTTCTCCTGGCTTATTTGGTATCCATCTAACTGAATGTTTAGTGAACACCTGACAATCTTTTGTAAAACTGCAAAGAAATGATCTTAAAGAACAACATAATTATACCTAGGCAGGAGTAATACTCAAGCTATTTCATATCAGAAATGAAATGGTTAGTTCACCAGCACCAACCGATCTGAACAGAATTCAGCTATAGATAACTGCTCAAGCTGTACCAATGCATCCCCAAAGAATAGAAGCCTTGTGTATATTGAGTTTCTATGAACCATATTTAAATATATGCTTTTGATCATTTATATAATCTATTTATTAATCTATATGTATTTCACCTATTACATAAATTGAAATATTGTATACACCCCAAATAAAACTCAATTTGTAAGTTTTTTGAGGTGTTATCAGTTTCAGTGTTTTTCTCTCCTAACTACTTCCTTATTCACTTATATATAGTCTGGTCATTGCTGGCATCACACTAATGAAACCATCTAGATGAGGATCACCTAACTTAGTAGCCCTTTCGCTTAGCTGTTCTGAAAGTTCCTTCTATATCTTCCATAGTTCTGTTCCCTTATTTAATGACACCTTCTGTTTCCTCAGCTTACTTCAGTTTTTTGCGCTCCTGGAAGATCAGACATCTGATCTTTGGGCCTCCTCTCTCTACTTTCTTCTGTTTGGCAATTTCATTTCACTCCTGTGATTTAATACAAAATCTATCTCTATAATTCTGATCTCCTGTAAATTCCGTACTTTTATTGTCTTATCCCCAATTCTATTTATAATACAATTGTATACCCCCAATTACATTTCCAGGCTTCCCTGGTGGCTCAGATGGTAAAGAATCTGCCTACAATGCAGGAGACCTTGGTTCGATCCCTGGGTCGGAAAGATCCCCGAGAGAAGGGAATGGCAACCCACTCCAGTATTTGGCCTGGAGAATTCCATGGACAGAGAAGCCTGGCTGGCTACAGTCCACAGGATTGCAAAGAGATGGACACGAGTGAACTACTAAGCATACACACAATTACATTTCCAACATATACTAAGTTAAAACACAGATAGTCAAGTGGACTTACAGCAACATTCTCATTTATCTGACGGGAATTTAATAATACAAAGTTAAGGGAAAAGAAAAAGGAGGAAGAGGGAAGAAATGACGGAAGAACAAAAGAAAATAAGAATCAAGTTCTCTGCATCAAGTGTGCAGTGGAATTGTGAATCTACCATTTCTACAAATGGTGTCAGTTGCCTCAAACCTCTTGCAGTGTGAGTACCTCCACAGACTCAGTGATTAGAATATTTAAAAATGCAGAATTTTCATATAGTATGACCCTTAAAGCAAGCTAACTACTTCACAATTAAAGCACAGTTACTTGTTCTAATACTAGTGGAAGTGTTGGCGGATTCTACATCACTCAAACAGTAAAGAATCTGTCTGCAATTCAGGAGACCCAGGTTCTGTCCCTGGGTCAGGAAGATCCCCTGGAGAAGAGAATGGCAACCCATTCTGGTATTCTTGCCTGAAGAATTCCATGGACAGATGAGCCTGGTGGGCAACAGTCTATGGGGTTACAAAGAGTCAGACATAACTGAGTGACTAACACTTTAACTTTCTTTTCAAGGTATAGCTTGTGTAAGTACTGTACTTTCTTGGTGATTTGAGTCTATGTGATTTTATCTGTATACAAGATTTCACTTTACATTGACTTTAGAATGTAACTGCTTCATGAAATGTGATTTCTTTATCATTTGCTTACTGTTTATTGAGAATTCTTAGGAGTCTATATGAAATATTTAATTTTCACAACAACATGATTAGGGGGTGAATTGTTTCATACATTTGAGGAAAGTGACACTCAGCTATTTCCCCAAAGAGGCCAAATCTGTAATCGAACTCACATATTCGACTCCAAAAAACATGCATTTGCATTCTATTCTCTACTGTAGCCTCTTAGGTATTCAACTAGTTTCTCAATTGAAGGACCACAAACAACAAATTTATCTTTCACAAAACAACTGATCATTTTCTGTATTTCTTGGCCAGTCACACCTAAATTTTCAGTTACCTGACTTTATCGTCCTGTCTTTTCCTCCTTCGTATCAAATTGACGGTCATATGTATCAATGTCACAGCCTCTCTTATATGGCTTGTTTCATATTCAACATATTATGCCTCATAGTTCTGTTTATCCAATGTCATGCCCTGATTACTATCCTGTCAATTCTTTAAAGTCTTGGAATATGTCCAGCTTATTGGTCTTCATGTCTTAGTCAATAGAAATGATGCCTTATTAATTTTGAGATCGTCTCCACTGTGGATGCAGATACCATCTATGCTTTACCTTGAAGTGTAGGTCGAATGTTTAACAGATAGAAGATAAAGGCATTCTAGAAGAAAGAAGCTCATGAGCAAGGACATGGAGGTAGGGAAAGCCAAGAGCTGGTCAAGTAATTTCAAGAACTTCACTTGGCCTGGAAGTTGGGTCTGCAAAGTCAACTGAGGGTAAATTGTGAAAAGCCGTACAGGCTGGGAGATTTTTGTTGTTTTGGTACAATACTTTTATTCAGGGCTCCCTGGTGGCTTAGAGGTTAAAGCATCCACCTGGAATGTGGGAGACCCAGGTTTGATCCCTGGGTTGGGAAGATCCCCTGGAGAAGGAAAATGGCAACCCACTCCAGTATTCTTGCCTGGAAAATCACATGGAGGGAGGAGCCTGGTAGGCTACAGTCCATGGGGTCTCAAAGAGTCGGACATGACTGAGCGACTTCACTTTCACTTTACTCGGGGTATATAGATAATCAAAGTTTGCAGATGAGAAAATACTCGTAATGAAAAGCTAAATTTTAAGATGAGGAACTTAGTCATGGTATACAGAGGTAAAGGTGAAAAGGACAGGAGACAATGAAACTACTTAAAATTCATATTCAAAAGTCTTAAAAGAAGGTAATAAGGGCCTAAACTAGGGATAGCAAATAGTTTCTTCTTTGCACACCCATTATGAGTGGCTACCTAGAACCTCTACGATAAAGAACTATTTATTCCTGATTGAGTGGAAAAGAGTATCACACCAAGAGTATCAGTCACAAAAGTCTGCCACTAGAAGAGGACGTGCATAATAATTGCTTCCCCTTGTCTCAACTACATAAACTTTTGACAAGACAAAAGGAAGAGTTTCAACTATACAGCATCTCCTGATAGCTTCTTGTCTGGAAACTTCATGGTTCTAGGACTGTGAGTGATCCATTGCTTAACCTCTGACCTTTGCCCTCCATTTCTAGTCAGTGAAAGCAACTGTCAAACACTCAAGTTCAAACTATATCTTCAAGACTCAGCTAGAATGTCGCTTTCCTTACCAGAAAGTATTTCTCCTTTGAAATACCTGTCCCTCTTTGTGCCACTTATTTTTCTTTTCTCTATTTGACTAGGCTTCTCAGTGCTAGCCTATGAGCCTTTTTTTTTTTCCCCTATAATTCTTGTCTGATTTATTTGTGTATGCCCAGAGTACATAGCATTGTGAAGGCAGTTACATGTTCAAAACCTGAAAGAATAGAGAGGAATCTCAACCTGGCCTAGAACTTAAGCTTTAATCCTAATAGCCCATGGGATTTTCCATGTGAACGCCCATTTCTACAAATCAGATGTGTCTACTCTTAATTATCCTACCTACCTGTCAAAATAGTTCTCATTCCTAACTTCTCTTTCTTTTCCTAATTGTCTACATTTAAAATCTCTGATTCAGCTTTGACTCTCCATTTTCCTTTGGCTCTTGCATCCAGGCAGTTCCCAAGTCCCTCCACGGAAAAGTCTTTTTAATCTTTTCACTCTGCTCAAATAATGCCCATCTTTTAGGGCCTTACTTCCACCTCAGTTTATGTAACCATTATTGGTTATCCCACCTAGATGTGAATTTGAAACAGTAAATCCTTATAACAGTATTTGGCAATGAATCCCAACTTTGTAGTGTCTCTTACTTTCTAATTTTTAAAATAATTCTTATATGATCAACTAACCCATTAGTGTGCCTGCATCACATTTACATATATAATTTACATATCAAAGTTATATATGAACTCCTTGAGGGCAGAGACAATAAATTCCTCCCTGGTACGTTCTAAAAAGTATCTGTCATGATACTGTGCAGTTACAAGGTATTCAATATATTTGTTGAATGACTTCAGTAAAGACCAATTACCAGGATGCATATTTTTTCTATGAAGAACATATATGAAGTCAAAGTAAATATTTACATGTAATTTGCTTTGATCCACAAGATTTTGAAGTGGCCTAATACATGATATTAAACAAGGAATGTCATTTGAACCAACTTATTTTGTAAATATATGTATATATTTAGGAAAAAAATATATATATACATAATATATATATATTTTCAGACTTCACGTTTCAAGTTGATGGGATTTTTATATTTACATATTCACTGAAGAAGCCTTAATTTTGTGCCAACATTGGGACAGAACCTTAAGGTATGCATTCAGAATAAAAGATTAATAAGCTACAACCCTTCCCTTATTAGTGAATGTGAGTAAAATATATCTAAACAAAATATATATGACAAGCATATATAAACACATGTTCATGTAAGCATATGCATGTTTACATTAATATTTAAATATTCATGTTTAAATTAATGTTAATTACATAGAGATTAGTAGTCTATGGGAAAGTTCGAAAATGAGGTCACATTTAGTACAACTCTAACCTACGAAACATCTAAAATATGTACTGTAGTCAGAACCACCTTATGAAAGCCCAGATGAGCTCTGATGAATCATTTTCTCTGGGCCCAGGGCCTCTCTGGGAGCATACTCACAGGACAACTTTCCACATTGGTAGGTCGATGAGGGATGACAAAGGGTAAGACGTCCAACCACCCAGTGCAGGCATCAGGGGTTTGGCTCTGATTTTTACAACTAGTCAACACCACGAAGTAGTGCGTTGGGATGGGAACACTGGTGTTGACTGCATAGCTAAAAGCATAATTGAAAACATTTGATGTTATTATACTTTTGCTTCTGAAGATTATAAGTGTCTCTCTCTCTATATATATATATTTTTTTTTTTAAGAAACACCAAGGTAAAATTATAGCTAAAGAAAATAAGTAAATAGAAAATATGAAATCTTATCACACATTTTTAAACCTTATTGAGTCAGAATCAAGATTTACAGAAGTCCAAGCTTGGTCATTCTATCATGGAAAATATTAGAATACAAAGAAAAGGAGAGCATGATATTCTGCCTCCTAGTTTTGTTGACTTTATACTTTCGAATGACATTTCCTTATAGAGCAGGGGCTGGGAATGAAGGATCTGGGATTCCAAGACTAGCTGCACACTTCTACTAGACATTGGATGTGTACTAATCCTCTAATATTCTATGACTTTCTAAGTTTCCTCAACTTTAACATGGAGGTGATCCTATGGTACCATTTTCACAGCATAGACAGGGATAAATTCATACAACTGATCTGGCAGCCCTTTAGTCTCGGATAACAAACATAGAAGTGCCTTTAAAAGTTTCAGGTACCAAATAAAGGTAAGCTATTAGTGTAAGTCCACTTAAAAGAAGATGAACTGATATAAGTTTGGTATAACTGGTATAACTTACTGTGATTTAGAATCAGAGCTAGACTGCCTGAGTTCTGGCTTTACTACTTAGCTGTGGAACTTACACAAGTTTCTTAACCTCTCTGTGCTTCAGTTTTTTGTTCTAAATGGGAGCTAATGGAATCTAACATGAGGATGTTTCTCAGATTAAATAAAGTATCTGTAAATGCTTAGAAGCGTACCTAGCATGGAGTAAAGTGCTATCAAAGCATTTGCTAGAATTATTAAATGGAGAAAGACAGGATCAATAAACATTGACATAAGGACAAGGCAAACAAAATTTAAAAGGTGACAAGCTTAATTAGTGGTCATAAATGTTATCTTATCTTAGAGATCATTGCTTTACATAGTCTAGGCTTAGACACTACCATAGTTTAGTACAGTCTATTTTGATAATTGAAAAATCATGGATAACACTTCAACTCTCTGTTCCTGTGACCTGGATTCAGGAGTAATTCTTAGCAATCTATATGACCAGGTTTAGTACAAAAATATACAGCTTAGTTTACAAAGACAGTTGTAAATATAAAGCTTATAAAGATAAATAGGACTAGTTTTCTACAGGACACCTATAATCTCTCCTGGGAGATACTTTCATGGATCATCCACTATTTGAAATATTGGGCAATATTTTGGATAGTCACTTCTTGATTTTTTTTTATTTATTGCTGAACTGGTTCTCTACTTTCTGATAGCACAGTGAGCATTCCCTCCTTCCTTAGCTGCAACAAAACTATGTTTTCCTTTCTCATTAGTTTAGAAATTTTCCAAATAAAAAAATTTGCTAAACCTTTCCTGGACATTTTTATCTTTGCCTGTTGGTTTAAGTCTTTACCATATAAAATTTTTGTGAATTCTTTTGATAGACTAGTTGAAAATAGTCAAAAATTATATCTGTACATAAATATGTTATATAATAGAATACTGAGTTTTAATTTAAAATATTTAGGTTTCCCCTTATGATACCCTATTGCTAAATCAAAATGTCCATTTGGTTTCAAAATACTTACTCTGCAATTTCATCTGGAGCATCAAAATGGCCATCATAATCATAATCAAATATTGGTCCACTAACCACATTGACTCCATTTCTTTCCATGGCATATTTTACAAGGAGAACACTATGGAAGTAATTCCACATGGCTAAAAATAAAGGAATAAAGTTTTTAAAATATCTACCTTTATTGAACACAGAAATATTTTCTATTATAAACAGGTACATTTAAATAGCATCCAATTCTACTTCAGTACTTGTCTGTAGTCATTGAGGAATTCTGTAAAACAGTCTAAGCAGCAAAACTAAATAGCCACATCCATGGTAGGTATTGTTGTTGATGTAGTTGCAGTCTTGAAATTATAGCTAAATATGTCTCTGAAGGCCTTCCGAGGGCTGAATTGCTTTGGAGAGAGTATTAAACAATAATCAGAACATACATACTGCCTTTTTAATTATGACTCGGGATGAACACATTTCATTTACTTATGGTGAGTGTCAGAAAAATTTTACTTTATATAGAAATAATACATTTTCATTATTATATACAATTGTATATATATATATAAATACAAATGTGTACAATTTTAAAAAGTTTTATTTTGTGATTATCTCTTTACAGTAAAATTAAGATTAAAATATTATCAAATTTCTAGCAACAAGTCACCCAAAGTTCAAGTAAGGTGAAAAGAATTTATGTTAGATATCCTTCCTGTTTCTATATTTAAAACATAAGAACAAAATGACTAGTAACATATCAGTTAAGGATGTGTCTAGTTCAGAAATTCAAAGAGTCACCAAAATTAATGATCTAAGTATATACTTACTTTTGAATGCTTCATACATAGGGACCAAATTACTTGTAATTAAAGCATCATATTGACTATTGGAAGTTCTATTGTTTGCTGCAAAACAAATGAATCTTATTAACTCTAGCTACAAAAGAATATATATACATTCTATATAATAGGCCTATTACTATTACATATTAATGTAAATTTATTAACACACAAAACACAGAGTCACAAAGCACTCTCTGGTAGACGGCATTCATAATTCAGGCAGTCTTATGCATCTGATACCTTGCAGATGGTTGGTGACCCTCAAGAAGATATGTCCATGTTCTATCGTCCCATTACCTCAGAAGGTGATAGGTAGGAAAACAGTGTCTTCACAAATGTAATTAAATTAAGGCTTCAAGATAAGATTATACTGAATTTACAAAGAAAGTGAATGTTTTAGTTGCTCAGTTGTGCCCAACTCTTGGGGACCCACGGATCGTAGCCCACCAGGCTCTTCTGTCCATGGAATTCCCTAGGCTTTGTAATTGGCTTTGAAGACTCATGGACGTAACGTCAACAGAGTGCACGCTGGGTGTGTGGACTCTGGACCCAGAATCCTGGGGTTGGAATCTCAGCTCTGCTGCCCACCAGCTGACTCACTTGGGCAATATGCTATGTCCCTCTGTGATTCATTTGTCTCATAGCATCTCTCACTGAAATATTGAGAGGATTTAAATTCCTGCAAGCCTATGAGTGTTTCTTATAACACTATTTATATTTAAACTGCACTGGCTACCCTTAACTAATACTCTATTGAAAGGCCAATGTATGGGCACCGAAAGGCAAAGAGAAGCAAGAGTTTTGGGCCTTTTTCTTTAAGATTTCAGATGCTGTTCACAGTCCTCAGATCCTCTATGACTTTTCTACTTTTTAAATTAAACTCTGAAAGTTGGAAAGTCAATAAACATTATCTTCTTTTCAGAGAAAAATAAGAATTTGCCCAGAATGGAATTGCTAACAGAATTTGTAATGAAAAATTAGAAGGGAGTTTCATTCTAGCCTTAATATTTTTTGAGACAAGCTGTTTAGCTTTTAATTTCATTTCCTTATCAAGGCAAACATTTATAAATCAACCAGTATCTTAAGGCTTAACAGAAACTATTTTATGGGTCAATTTAAAAATTTTTGTGGATCAAATGTTGCAACTATTTCAGATTTGTCCTAGGGTTTACATACACTTGATGGAGCTCTAATTGTCTCTAGATTATAGTAAGATTATAGTAAGATACATCAGTTTATTATCCTAATTCTGTTAGGAATTTTGCATCAATGTAATACTTGCTTTCATTGAAACTTTTCTCCCCCACTGTAAGCCTCAGAATCTTTGAATTATAAATCTCTAAAGTGACCTCTTTGGTTATGGCTTCCAGAAAACTGAAGCCAAATATCTGGAGAAAACCCTTTCCCAGAAGTTAAAATTGTTGAAAATCTCTTGAGTAAATTAAGGAAATGACAACCCTTGCTGAACAGAGAAGAGATTTGAGTTTTAGAAAAATCACACCGGCTTTTGCATGTTCCCAAGAGAAAAACTTTCTGAAAAAATAATTCAAGTTCATTCAGCTGCTTAATCCACTGTTTAAAGCTGTTGGGTATACAGCTTGAGCAAAAGGCCCAAATTCCAGGGTAATTTGTCTTCATACCCACAGCTGCAGTCTCTGTGCAAGCCTTAGCTTGGCCAGTCAGCAGAGGGAAAAAAAGATTGTTTTTTTAAACGCTTGTGTCCTTCTCCAAAGAGACCTCAGTTTTAAAATTAAATTTAAACCTGCCGAACTCTCTGAACATCTGGGCCAGATCAGAGCTGATGTGTGGTTCCCAGTGCAAAATTTATTAGTTTTTATTATAGCTGTTGCACTGCTCCAGGCTGGCCCACAACCACTGGAAACCTCCTGGGCAGCTAGTTTATCCCAAGCAGGTAGTTTTGGTGGGGGAGCATATGTTTAAGGCACATGCCCACATCCNTTATTAGTTTTTATTATAGCTGTTGCACTGCTCCAGGCTGGCCCACAACCACTGGAAACCTCCTGGGCAGCTAGTTTATCCCAAGCAGGTAGTTTTGGTGGGGGAGCATATGTTTAAGGCACATGCCCACATCCAGCTGATGAGGGCTTTCTAAGCTGCTGCTCTAAAAAAGAGTTATACAAACCAGGAGGATAGAGGAAGCCGTGGGTGATATTCTTGTCTGCTAAAGAGAAGGAGCAATTCTGGCTCTCAGAAGGAGCCACCCTGACATCAGCCCGCAGACAGTCTGGGACTGTGGGAGGAAGAGGCGATGTGTCTCCCTGTTGAAAGAGAGAAGAGAAGAAAAAAATGACGCCCACATGTGGCTCACCCATCCCCTTATATGGTTTGTAACTTCCCTAGAATGTTTTTCACTTAACCTTTTCTTATTTTCTTAGTGAATCAGGTCTACGCAAGCAATGGAAATGGATGTCTTCAGCAATGTTTTCTTCTGTGGTTCCCTTCTGGTTAGGGACACAGGGAGGGCAAATCAAATACACTTTGGAAAGGATTATTTGCAGAATAAAACCTGAACTGAGTACAGAGAAGTAATGAGAGCTACTGCTAAACATCCAAATCCTTTTTGGGATCTAACTTTTAGGTGGTAATTTATATTGCTCGCAATTAAAAATTTAAAATAAATATAAACAATTTATTTTAAAAATATAGATAGAATTAAGAATAGTATTCTTCAGTTGAACAAGAACTTCTAGTGTTACCTAAGATTAACTTAAAGAAGCTATAGTTGTATGAATTAACTTAATTGGGAACTTTAATAAATTTGTAGCTATGCTTTATTGATTATGAAATACAAGAATTTTTAAAATTTTCTTTGCAACTTTATTTAAAGAATGACACAATAATTTATTTACTAGCAAGTATCCTATAAATGTGCCACCTAAGTACTTAAGGTGATATAGTATTATATAATCATATTTAATTTGTATATAATTATGAGTATATAAACATTTTGCTATTCATTTAAATTTTTCAGAGATTTTGATTCATAAGCTCTCTATTGCCCACTGCATACTTATTTCTAAAAAAATTATTTTGCAATTTATAAAAGAGAAGATTAAACTAAATTAGAATGTTCTTCCTCTATTCACTATATTGTGTTAAAAGCAAAAATTAGCTATGATCTCTAATGAGGGGGTTGCAAGAGTTGGACACAATTCAGTGACTAAATCACTACTACCTCTAAAACATATGTGGTGATTATTTTATAATATAGGCATATATCAAATCATCACATTGTACACATTATGTGTCAATTATATCTCAATAAAGTTGGGGAAAAATAAATAAAATGCACAAGATCAGTTAACAAAGGAAAAAGTGAGTTACACTGTGTGTTATCCCTAAGATGAGATATAAAAGAGATGAGAGATGATGAGGGGAAGGACAAGTGGAGAAAGTACCCCTAACATACTGCAGTACTCCAGTTGGAAAAAAACTATACAGAAGTTGAGTAAATTTCTCAACTTGATTGTACACAAACATTTATCTTTGCTTCCTTCTGAAATCCTACTAAAAGAAGAGTAATAATAAAGACACATAAAAGATGATAAAAATTTTTCAGAAACAGGAAGTTAAAGAAACGTATTTGTTTACTACTGTGACCTTGACTTGGTAAACCAGTGAGCATTGACAACCAACAGCCTGTGGTTGGGGAAAGCCCAAAGAAGCTGATTCTTACTGTAGAATACCAGAAGCGTAGAACTTGGGAGTCTCCTACCGACAGGGGATGTGTGTAAAGTTGGAAAGAGGAGGATAGGCTGAAAGCCTGTAAAAGAAGCCAGAGAGAATGTTTGCTCACGGGAGAGGTTGAACCAGAAGGGCAAGCAGGCTAAAGCACACATACACAGCAGTGGAATTAAATTTAAAAATCTATGTACTGAATGGTAAGACTCCCTCGTCCCTGTGTATGTTGATTCAGATTAGAAGTGTCCTTTCTTTGGAAAATAAACCAGCCTGAAAAGAAAATTAGATACAATCAAGAGTCTCCAACAAGATATCTGGTCCTCCTAATTAATCTATAAAGAAGCCTATCAGCTGACAACTCCCAGCTCTGCAGCTTAGTGTCTCACCCTTAAAACATGAGCTGACAGCCAAGGACCATCAGATATATTCGCTGGGGTTGGGAAGAGAAACCAAGAATAACAGACAATGCAGAGAGTAGAATAAAACTCTTCTTAGCTAGATGAGTGTATATATGGTATCATAAAGAAAGAGCAGAAAGCATTTTTAAAGGAAGGAGATAACAGAAAGAGCTCTGGGATTTAAAAATATGACAGCAGAAATAAAATTTTCAATAAGCTCTAGAAAATGAAATTGCAGCTATTTCTCAAAAAGTGAATTAGAAACAAGAGATAGAAAAAAGGGAGAAGCATATAAAAACATTAGAAGTCTAATATCATATTAATTTTGAAGAAAACATATTTCTAAAATTCTAAAGCTATTCCATAATTATGCATATTATTTAGAATAAAAACATTTTGAGATGCACATTTGAGATGAAGTCTCAAATATATATCTTCCCTTCTTCCTTTCTTAGGAAGCTCCTCAGTGATAGAGCCACCAAAACAAGGAGTAGATTAAGAAATGTGAAGGTATTTGTTTTAGATACAGTATATCCCCTCTCACCATTTATTTCATTGTCCTTCTGGTGATGGATACTAGAATGCTAAAAGCATTTATTCATATTCTTTCAAAAACATAAATTGAATAATTCTGAATGACCAGGTTTCTTTACTTGGTAGAAAGGGGCACATAAAGATGTTGCAGGGACTTCCCTGGTGGTTCAATGGTTAAGACTTCATGCTTCCATTGCAGGGGCCAGGGGTTCAGTTTCTGGTGAAGGAGGTTCTGCATGCCACTAGGTATGGCCAAAAAAAAGATGTTGCAAAGTGAGAGAACCAGGGAGACTTACAGCTAACCCAGTAAACCATATGGACATCCAGAATATTGAGCTGATGTTTCATCCTGCCATCTTTTCTAAGTTCCTTAGAGTTTTTTTTAAGTCAGAGGATAGAAAGTCAGGAAAACAATAAATAGAACTCAGACACTCAGATGAAATCTGAACTCTCTAGCTCTCAAAATTCTTCAAGGGAAGTAGATGATGAACACAGACAGGAAAGTGAGATACTTTCTGGTCGGGCATGAAGACAAAGCAGAACTTAAAAAGGGATAAAATTATTTTTATTGAAATTACAAACGCTCCTTATCTGTAGGCTGAATGTCAAAGCTAAAACATATTTATAGGAAGATGAAAGAACTGCTGTCTTGCTTTATGGTAAGAATAACAATTATACATGTTTTAAAATTATTTTTCTGGTCATTTTTTTTTCTATAGGGAAAAATATTTACTAAAGTTCAAAAAAGTATCTTTTGCAATACACAACAATGTCCCTAGTTTTTAAAGACTCACAAAACATATTTGGGTCATAATTTATAATATCAGTACTAACAGCTTTAGAAACAAAAAAGGCTTTGTAAAAATTCCATCATTGGAAATATATGCATATGTATACATGTGTACATATATGTATATATATACATCCTTCTCCCTATGTATAGGCAGAGGGAGATATCTTTCAAAGTGTGCTTGATTTTCTTTGAAAAAGCTCTTTGACTTCATATTCAATTTCTGAATTGTATATGCTAAATAATAATTGTAATTCTTCCTATTATTTTAAATTTTCTACCTAGCAACAACAAAAACAAACACTTTACATCTTCCTGCTGAGGAAGCACAGAAGCAAAATCCTTAAAGAGTCTGGTCAACCTTAACAGTTTTGAAGCAATTGCTCTAGGACCTTGATTTCAAATCACAACTACTTCCCCAAAACTCTTCTGAGATAATAACAACAACAACAATTAAAAAACCCACCAAAGCCACAGAAAAACAAAAGCTCCATAAAACTTAAAAACACAAGCCAATTGGGTCCACGCTCCCAAAAGTGCTTATTTAAAGTCTGATTTTTCAAACACAGAGCTGATTTACAACATTTTTTATGTGAATCTCAAAACATCCTTGTATGTAATTTTCTTGAACCACAACATGCTAACAGAGTAATTTCTGAATTAGAAAGCAGAAAATTGCTAGAATTCCATCCTGTCACATGGAGGGAGAAATACACAAGCAGTTCTGTGGGACCAGTGAAAGGACAGGAACTTTGGGTAACAAAGACGCTCGTTTTAAAACAATAACAAAAAAAGAATTGTACTAAACTCCTAGTCTGAGCCCACTTAAAATCACTCTGCCTCTGGTTTCCGCTAAAGCTCATATAAATTCAGGAATGCAAGACAGCAGGGGAAAGTATTAGAAACATAAACATTCCCCTTACCAGCACATAATCCCAGGTACCTAGATTTTTCAAAAGAGAACTGACTAATAAAACTGGCCATGAACATACTGCCCCTCTCAAAATCAAAAACAAATTATTTTTAAGGAATGAATAACTTCATATTTGTTTCATAATATGCTTCACAGTATATTCACTGTATGAAAATCACAAATAAATAAACACTGTGCCTATTAAGAAATTGATGTCGCCATTAACCATACATATGAACTCATGTAACTTTGTAAAATATTTGCCCACATTGGAAAACAACATAAGTGCTTGTCTACCACTGGCCACAATTAAACCATTGTCAGCAAGAGAGTTGGCTTTGAGAACACATAAAGCCTTAATTAGTTGTGGGAAAATATGCTTATTTTTCTCCAAAAATCTTGAATTGGAACAAGAAGAGTAAATAAACTGGATACCACTGATCACTTCCTTTCCATAAAAAGAGATGGAATATCTGTACCCTTAGCAAGAACAGTAATAAGTAGGGGTTTGTCATCAGAATCTTTGTATCTAAAACACCAATTTTCTCTACAAAAATAGCTTCCTGATTATTTACCTTTCTGGTTGGGAGTACTGCTTTCTCTTTAGCTCTTTAAAAATAATGGTTGGGATTAATTTATCCAGTGTATTCACTCAGTAAACATTTACTGGGCAGCTGTATGGTCCTGGGGAATGCCTTAAATAAAGCCATTCCTGCCATGAATGAGTGCTTGGGTTGATTTTTGGCAGATTGATTTTTGCTTTTATTTATTTTTCCCTAATTGTTAGGTTCAATTGTGAGGTTCAATTGCTTGGTCCATATCTTTTGCCCATTTATTAAGTAAGATGCTTGTGATTCTCTTGTTTATTGGCAGAAATTTACTGCCTGTTCTGGATCCTAATTACTATTCCGTATACTCATCACTTATGGGGGTGCTTTAGTCACTAAGTCAGGTCCAAGTATTTGTGACCCCATGGGATTGCCTAGGCAAGAATACTAGAGTGGGTTGCCATTTCCTTCTCCTGTATACTCATCATTTGTTTCTTATATGAAATGCAAATCCATCCATAACTTAGTTTTTTGCCATATATTAATGTAAATTAATAAATTTCCTTTGAATTATTTTAGTTTTTGTTGTTGTTCTATGTACTAAGAATTCCTTCCTTATCCTAAGGCCATAGAGATATACACAAGGGAAAATATGGGTTTGCTGTTCACATCTGGGTCTATAATTTCACCAGTAATTTAATATTGTATATGGTGTCAAGTAAGGAGCTGAGATTTTTTTTTTCCTTATGGAAGCCAATTGTCCCAGTGACATTAATTGAAAAGGAGTTTGCCAAATAGTAAAAAAGAACAAAGGATTGAAACAATTGGATTCTCAACTTCAATCTGGAGAGACCCGACTCCTATTATATACATATAAGTCTAACCTGACTTCTTAGAGTGCTAAACCCTATAGGAGAAAATTACCTCTTATTCACATTATGTTTATTGTACCTACCATGGTACACAACAGATAGTATAGTATTTTAAAGTAATCAAATAAATAACAAAACCTTTTATAAATAAATTACCATCACCTCTTAGGTGCACCCACCAATACTTGGGAAATACCAAATGAAACGTGTGCCTCTGTACTTCCTGTTGCTTCTCTTTGAAGTCTTTTTTCTGCCTGCCACACCAGTTGGCCAGCTGGCCTGTAAACACTCTACTTTCTTCAAGCAAAACACCAAGTATCTCTCTTTTGCACTCATGTAGCACCTGCAAGTCTTACAAGCCACAGGCCCAGTGGGCTCCTTTTGGTATCTCTACTGGAAATCAAACGTCAGCATTTAAAATGTCAAAGAACTACAAATTGGGTCATTTGTAGCGATGTGCATGAAACTAGAGTCTGTCAAACACAGTAAAGTAAGTTCGAAAGAGAAAAATGATTACCAGATCTTAACACATATGTGGAATCTAGAAGAATGAAACTGATGAGCCTATCTGCAGGGCAGGAATAGAGAGAGACGCAGATGTAGAGAACAGCTTGTGGGCCCAGCAGGGGAAGGAGAGGGTGGTGTGAACTAAGAAGGTGGCGCTGACACATATACACTACCATGTGTAAAACAGGCAGCTAGTTGGAAGTTGCTGCAGAGCACAGGGAGCTCAGCTCAGCGCACTCTGATGAGAGAAGGGTGGGAGGTGGGGGCTGAGCGGGAGGTTGAAGAGGGAGGGAATGTATGCACACATATGGCTGATTCACACTGTTGTACAGCAGAAACTGACACAACATTGTAAAGCAATTATAGTCCAATTTTAAAAATAAATTAAAAAATAGTATCACTCTGAAAGAAAAACCAACAAGCTACAATTTCTTTCCAGCCTCTGTGGACCAATGGACACAGGAACTTACTGGTTTAGGGACTGTATATGAGCTCCAAAGCGGCATCCTGAGAGTTTTGTCAAATCCACTGACATATTCCTTGTGATAAAGGAGACAGGGCTCCTTGTTCTTCTGTATAAGCCTGGGCCTCCCAAATGGCAAATTTAGTTTCTCTGTTGCTGTTACTAAAATAAAAATAACATAAAATAAAAATCTGAAATTAGCAAATATTTCTATTGCACAGCCTGGCTCTGAGCTCTTGGCTCAGATGGTAAAGAATCTGCCTGCAATGCAGGAAACCCAGGTTTAATATCCGGGTCAGGAAGATACCCAGGAGAAAGAAATGGCAACCCATTGCAGTAAATAATTGTTGCCTGGAGAATTCCATGGACAGAGGAGCCTGGCAGGCTACAGTCCATGGGGTCTATGCATAGAAACCACCCATCTCTGATGGATTACTATTTTCCAGATACTCTGGATACGACTGAGTGACTTCACTTTCCCTTTTCCCTTTCATGCACTGGAGAAGGAAATGGCAACCCACACCAGTGCTCTTGCCTGGAGAATCCCAGGGATGGGGGAGTCTGGTGGGTTGCCATCTATGGGGTCGCACAGAGTCAGACACGACTGAAGCGACTTAGCAGCATCAGCTGATAACTCTTTTACTTATTTAACCTCTTTGAGTCTAACAACAACCCTTTGAGGTAGGTGTTATTATTCCATTCTACAAATTATGAAACTAAAGCTTAGATAAATTACTTAGAGAAAGTTATGACAACCTAGATAGCATATTCAAAACCAGCGACATTACTTTGCCAACTAAGGTCCGTCTAGTCAAGGCTATGATTTTTCCTGTGGTCATGTATGGATGTAAGAGTTGGACTGTGAAGAAGGCTGAGCGCCGAAGAATTGATGCTTTTGAACTGTGGTTTTGGAGAAGACTCTTGAGAGTCCCTTGGACTGCAAAGAGATCCAACCAGTCCATTCTGAAGGGGATCAACCNGTCATGTATGGATGTAAGAGTTGGACTGTGAAGAAGGCTGAGCGCCGAAGAATTGATGCTTTTGAACTGTGGTTTTGGAGAAGACTCTTGAGAGTCCCTTGGACTGCAAAGAGATCCAACCAGTCCATTCTGAAGGGGATCAACCCTGGGATATCTTTGGAAGGAATGATGCTAAAGCTGAAACTCCAGTACTTTGGCCACCTCATGTGGAGAGTTGACTCATTGGAAAAGACTGTGATGCTGGGAGGGATTGGGGGCAGGAGGAGAAGGGGACGACAGAGGATGAGATGGCTGGATGGCATCACAGACTCGATGGACTCGAGTCTGAGTGAACTCCGGGAGATGGTGATGGACAGGGAGGCCTGGCGTGCTGTGATTCATGGGGACGCAAAGAGTCAGACACAACTGAGTGAGTGAACTGAACTGAACTGAGCTGAACTGAAACAGCTAACAGTTCATAAGACATACTTAACAAAGATTAATTACTTTACTTATTGTCCTAGAAAAGAAATTGGAATTTTATTAAAAATATGTCCTAATGTATTTATTCTTTTTTGTTTGCCATTATAATCTAGATTTCACCAAGCACTGATGGCTAAAAATCCTGCAAAATATTTATGCCATGGAATAACAGTAGATTATAAGATTATCGAAATAGCCAACATATTTACTGAACTTTTACTGTGTGAAAAGCACTATTCTAAGTACAAACATATGTTAACTCATTTAATCTTCATAACAGGTCTAAAAATAGGTATTTCCATTTTACAAATGACAAAACAGGCCTAGAGAGTTTGGTACAAGAATACTTAAAAGATAACATGTTGACAATAGTTAATAATTCAGTATTTCGTATTTGAAACTGACTAAAAGCAAAATTTTAAAACTCTCATTAAAAAAAAAACAATTCTAACTGTATATAGGAACAGATGTTAAATAGACTTATTGTGATGGTCATTTCACAATAAATAAAAATATCAAATCATTATATTGTATACCTGAAACTACTATAATGTTATATATCAATTATATCACAATTAAAAAAATTTTTAAGTAAAAAATAAAATGGATAACAGGTAATAATTACATTATTTCAGACCAGACACTTCTAAATTCTTTCTACCCATTCGCTCTTTTAATCTTTACAGTTACATGAGATGAGTACTATTTTTATAGATGAAAAGTCTGAGATACAGAGAGGTTAAGTAATCTGGCCCAGGTTACACAGCTGGCAAACAGTAACACAGGACTTAAACCCAGGAAATTTGTCTTTTCACATCTAAAAAAGTGAATAGAGGACTATAGGTGATGCATAGCCGTTTCAAGGAGTCTTCCCATCCTTTGAACCATTGTAACTACTGCATGCTTGTGATGTTATGATTAGACCTGTGGTATTTTACCCTCCTGTGTATTGACAATAAAATCTTCATGGTCAAAAGAGACTGTAAGCTTATTTAAGAGAAGCCCCAGAAAGACAATATGGTGTTTTGTTAGGGCTAAACAACAAAGATTTAATAGTTTCTATTGACTTACTTTCATCTTGGGTGAGATTTAGCATTTGATTCACAAGTTGAAGGTCAGAATTCTGCAAGATAATGTGGGAGATGGGGAAGAAGTGAATCAAAGTAACAACATATGTTTTACAAGGTATCAAGATTATTTCTGTAGTAATCCCATAAATGTTTTACTACTGAACAAAAAAGTCAAACTAACTTGAGTTTAAATTCCAGTTTGAAAGAACTAACTTAAAGATACGGAGATATTACTACTCGCTCGCAGGAATACATTTTTTGCGTGGGAGGTTGCAAAGAAAAAATTGGTAAGGGTGATCATTTTGACTATGACTGGAATCAACTACTAAGCTGGGATGACAACATCCCAGGGCTTCTCACATTTTAATATATGTGCATGCAACTCCCTTGAGGGTCTTGCTTCAACACAAATTTTGGTTTGGTGTATGCCTGAGCTCAGTAGGGCCGGAGATTCTGAATCTCCAGTCAGCTTGCAAGTGATGCAGATGTTGATCCTGGGACACTTTGAGCAGGAAGGGACCTTCCTTACAGAGAGCTTGTGTTTTCCAGTCAGATAGACTGAGCTTCTGTGACATTGGACAATTCACCTAACTTTTCAGAGTCCTCTTTATCTCTAAAGAGGGGAATATAACACCTGCTTCATAACATTTATTATCATTACTTTAAATAGTGGTTCTACTGAGGTTATCTGGAGCAGTAGGAAACCCACACCTTTACTCTGATCTTCAGTGTAGATTAGATTTTTTGCAGGAAGCTTACATTTTTGTCCCTTTAAATCGTTTTTGGTTGGTAACTTATTTATGCCTTTATTTCTGTGATATAATGTTATTTTGAGGATTAGAGAATGGAAAATCTTCCCTGTCCCCTGAATGTAAGAAACAATTCTTACCTGAGGCAGCAACTGATTACTTAGCTTTACAACCACCCTTGGAACTTGGCTTCAAGTGTACCTTGACATTAGTTTGAGCTTGATAGACTCCTGATAACTGCACTCCAATTCCGTTCTGAAATCCCAGCGCCCCCCCCCCCCCCCCCCCCTGCG
>SJYV01048073.1:775307-794292 GCA_006410875.1 Neotragus pygmaeus | reverse complement strand
TCCGTTCTGAAATCCCATGGCCCCCCCCCCCGCCCCGCCATGTGCTCTAATTCCTGCAGAGGTGTAGGGGCTTTCTCCTTGTATTTTGAGTTCCTGTTTTGATTGCTAGCCTTTGGGAAACCCCTCTTAGCCCTGGAATCTCACCTTGTTGAGAGTCTTCTGAAATCCTACTCCTGAACTAGTTTTGGCACTTGACCACTAAAAAGACCTTCCCAGTGCTGACTGTCAACCAATGTCCAAGCATTGATCAAATACTGAAAATGCTAGACTTCCTGCTGATCAGACTCCACACCACCTACTCTAGTGGGTGTGTCTGATGCTTGATCTCCGTCCTTGGCCCCTCTAGGTATTACTGTTCTGAAATAACCAAGTTTGACCATAAGATTCTTAAGCTGTAGGAGAGGTAGTTTATGAGGGATATCAAAGAAAGCCCCAGGATTCCACCGTTTTGAATAATCGGGACAGTTAGCCCACCATGGAGTAACAATTGCCAAATAGTGCTTTCCAGGTAACCAAACAAACTCAAAAACTTAATCTTGAAATGTATTTATTATTTCCAGATAAGGTTCAGAGAAACTACATACTCATTTAGTAAATATCTGAGCTAAATTAGAAACCTGGTTGTTAGCTACCCTGGTTATAGATGAGCTTGCCCTTTACACTCTTATGGATCCATAAAGTTATTACTTACACTTTGTAGTCTGGGGCATGAACATCCTAGAGTATCTGTGGGCAATGGAGCAGTAAAGCCACAAACAGAAAACTTTGACAATTCCTCTGCATGGGATGGTTCATAAAAAGGCACCTTCAGAAGATGGTTTAAACTACCATGGGTACCATTGTTTGGTGCTGGTTGAATGTGTAGCAGATCTGTTTAAAAAATAAATTCAAAGGAGTTTTAAATCAGGAGGCAGCAACATCTATGCAGAAGATGATAGAAAGCAAACACCTGCTATTTATTCTTTAATAAATTCTGCTGTATATGCCATTTGGTTTACCAACTTTTCCTTTCCTTCCCAATTTACCTACCTCGTCTTTCTAGAAAATAGGAACAAAAAAAGAAAATAGGAACAGTTGCTCTAAATGAGCCACAGGAATATTCATGAACTGTTTCTGTTCCTCCAGAGAAAAGTATCTTTGCTTAAATGGTCACTTTATGCCTTAAGCACATCATGGTTTTCTAGCATAGAAAGCTCTAAGAAGGCAATGACACCAGTACTCTTGCCTGGAGAATCCCAGGGACAGGGGAGACTGGTGGGCTGCTGTCTATGGGGTCGCAGAGTCGGACACGACTCAAGCGACTTAGCAGCAGCAGCAGCAGCAGCATAAAAAACTATACTTTTAGTAAGAACAATTTTGTGTGCTTAGTCGCTCAGTTGTGTCTGACTCTTTGCGACCCCATGGACGGCAGCCCATCAGGCTCCTCTGTCCATGAGATTCTTCAGGCAAGAATACTGGAGTGAGTTGCCATTTCCCTCTCCAGGGGATGTTCCTGACCCAGGGATTGAACCCAGATTGAATCTTCATTGCAGGCGGTTTCCTTAACTTCTGAGCCACCCTTTCAGTAAAAACAAGTTTAAAGAAGTTAAATAATTTATAATATTACTTGTAGTATATTTACTTAATTATAGAAAAGTTCAAGTACAGATACTTTTTAAGTAATAAACTGGTGAACTCTGCTTAAAATAATTTTTCCTATAAAAACAGAACATACAAAGCTTGCACCAACATACCCTTGTACGTGGCTCCTGCTGAGGCCCCCAAAGAGATCTCTCCTAGAAGTGCCATCCTCTCTTTTTCTTTTTAAATCCTCCCTGAAAAGGGCTGGCAACTCTGACCACAAACTCAGCCTTGGGAACCAAGAATTTAAGTTGTTAAGGCTACAACACCTTGTTTTTAAATGGATAGTCTTTGGTATCTAAGTCACATTCAGTTACCACAAGCCAATGGCAAGATTAAGAGTGACAATTGGGAGCAAATTTATGTTAACAAATTCCTAAAGTGAAAGGTGAAATTGCAGCTTATCATTGTCTTGCTAAGTGATGTGTGGTCTGAGGTAAGCATACCAGCAGGAAGGTGGGTTAGATTCCCCAAAACTCTGGTTCTTTGTTCTTAACATTGAGTGTAATAAGTCCTGATCCAAACAGGACTTTTTTTTACCTCCTTTTATTCCAGAAGTTTTCTGTCTCTAAGCACAAGAAAATACTTCTGCTTTTAGGTGTGTTATTCCTGTTTTGAGAAGTTGGAAGTATAATTTTATTTCTCTAAGTTTTATTAAATTTTCGTATAGTAACTAACAGAAAAGTTGGTCTCCCAAGGCCTGTTGTTGTTTAGATACTCAATCGTGTCTGACTCTTGTGACCTCATGGACTGTAGCCTGCCAGGCTCCTCTGTCTATGGGATTCTCCAGGCAAGAATACCGGAGCGGGGTGCCATTTCCATCTCCACTCCCAAGGTCTAGTGTTTATCATTACTTAAAAAACAACAACAACAAAAAAAAAACACCTCACACTTATAGCCGAATAATTCTGATTAATAAACATTTCTCCCTCGTCTTTTTCTACTTTCTGTCTTCTTAAGGCAGAGCATCTACCTCTAGGATATTACCTACAAGTGATATCAGCATATCGCCAACTTCAAAATTCATATTTTTGAAACTCAATTCACATTTGATTGTTGAATTTATATAGATATACTTACCACATAATAGGTTATAGACTTCAATATTGTCAAATGGTTCAACTTCTGTCTTCTGTTTAAAACTGGGTCCATGTGCCAAAAAGATAGCCTAGGCATTAAAAGTCCGGTTATTAAATGCCATGTAAACTCAAAAACAGATAAGAGACATGATTTAGCAACTCTTCTATTCATATCTTATTCCTCTGTAAGGAATGCTTTCCATAATTTTTTTTTTGCTGTATGTTTTTTTATTATTGAAGTATAGTTGCTGTACAATATTATATAAGTTACAGGTATACAATGGAATGATCACAATTTTCAATATTCCATTTATAGTTATCATAAATATTGGCTGCTTTCCAGATTTGAAAATGATTTTTGTATCATTTCTACCTATGATATTGTACTAAGTGCAATCAAGTACAAACTATACTATGTTTACTTCTAAATCCACCTACTTCCATAGCATCTCCTATGTCAACAGACCAGAAGAATACAAGTAATAGTGGACAATCAATGCCAGCATAGTTCTACAATATCTGGATAATAGAAATTAGAAATTCATCACACAAATCATGTATTCTTTTTATACTCCTTTCATATCATCATTCATATGTATATTACTACTACATGACAAAAAATGTTGAAATTTCTAAGCATTGAATTTTTGTACAGCTTATATTTGCTCACTGATTTCTCAAATACATCTCTCATTTACTTTTAGGATAAAGAAACCTAAATATTTTTATTTATGTTTAGCTGATTTTATGTGTTAGTCACTCAGTCATGTCCAACTCTTTGCGACCCTGTGGAATGTAGCCTGCCAGGCTCCTCTGTCCATGGGATTCTCCGGGCAAGAATATGGGAGTGGGTTGCCATTTCCTGCTCTAATTAAAGGTAACTTAATTACATATGTCTAACAGATCTAATTGTTTTAGAATATAAATAACTAGAAGAACAGAATCAAACATGGGTAAGCAATTATTTTCAGGTGACAAATATACACATATATATTTTCCCAAGATAATCAGCAAAGCATATTGCTTTGTTATGCCAATTCTCTATATCCACTTGTTAGAATGAAAACTTCACGAGGGCAGAGGTCTTTATCTGTGTTGTTCACAAATGTATTCAAGAGTCCTGAACATTGTCTGCCACAAAGTAGGTGCTCAATAAATATTTGTTTTAAAAAAGGCAATAAGTTGTTACCTCCATGCTCTTAAACTCATTGTCATAACCATGGTTGCCTCCTCCACAGTATGAATATGCTCTATTCCTATTAAAAAAAAATATTGTTACACTGTGATCAGTCTATTTTGATATGAGACCTTATTGCAAACTGAGCTTTCTAGGTTTTGATGTGGTTTCTGCTTTTATATAAGTAAAATTTTCTGTCAACAATAGCATAAATATATTTATTATCATGCTTAAATTCACAGCCACAGAGGAACAAAGAGAATGGTAGGAGAGAAGGAAGGAGAATTCCAGCATCTATAAACCGAATTCACAAATGTTTGACTCTTAAACATTAAGAGAAAGATAAACAAAGTCACATATTTTTTTTTTAAAAATTGTCTTCAGGCTTACTTGAATGTTTACACAGCCATGTCTGTGTGATTAAGATTAACTTAATTAATATATTTCTTTAAGCATTTCAGTACTTTAAAAATATATCTTTGGAACTGGGGGAAAATATCAATTCCTATTTTGTGGCTGGTGTATCTAGGGAAATAATATGAAAATATGGATAGAGAAAACTCAGGGTAAGTTAATTATAACATTTGAGCAGGAAAAGCCAGTATATTCTTTAAATTCGGAGTTTATATTTAACTTTTGGGATTTTCTTCCATAGGAGGTTGTTCTATTACTTGAAAGACTTTTCAAAGTCAATTTATTTTTATTTTGCTTACATTTTCACATTTTAATCTTTGAATTGAGCAATATTAGCAATTTTATATGCAGTTTTCATACTTGAAAATAAAATAGTGATAAATGAACCAAAATTATTTAAAGCAGTAAAGGATGAGATGAATGGCATCACTGATTTAATGGACATGAACTTGGGTAAACTCTGGGAGATAGCGAGGGACAGGAAAGCTTAGTGAGCTACAGTCCAAGGGGTTGCAAAGAGACACGACTTAGCAACTGAACAACAGTCTTATCCTGGTTCAAATTAAGTGTGCATGTTGAGTTGCTTTAGTCATGTCTGACTCTGCGACCTTACGGACTGTAGCCTGACGGTAGCTCCTCTCTCCATGAGCTTCTCCAGGCAACAATACTGGGGTGGGTTGCTGTGCCCTCCTCCAGGGGATCTTCCTGACCCAGGGATTGAACCCCAGTCTCATTATGTCTCCTGCACTGGCAGGTGGGTTCTTTACTACTAGCGCCACCTGCAAAGCCCTCAAAGTAGGCCCCCAAAGGAAAATGTTGACTGTATCCAAACTTGGGTCTTAAAAGACTTCTCTCATTTGCTTCTCCCTACCTCATGGGCAAATACACACATACACACACTCACTCACATCACAGTGTTTTGGTTATTTACACTGTTGCCTTAAGAACAGGCTTTAATTCAGTGTCTTAAAAATACTCAACTTTTTAAAAATTCATAACTGATTCTCACTCATCTTAAATAGAAAATAAAAATAAATCTCAACAGTGACCAGGTCACACTCAACTCTACCTAAATGAGGGAAGAAAGGAGAAACTAAATACTACCCAGAATGGAGAAAGCAAGAGAAAACTTACTTTAAATATGGTTTAAGTTCATTACTGTAAGATGCCAGCTCATGTCATCTTAATTCTAATAAAATTGTTGGTAGAAGGTAAAACTTGTTTTAAAAAATGTTTTTATCCTTATTGAATAGATATTTGGTTTTCCTAAGATTATTGGAACTATTTTGATTGAGGTGAATTCAGTTTTAAATTCTGTGTGGCAAGTTAGAGTATTCATTAATGAAAGAAAGAAAAGGTCTTTTGAACCAAATCATTGATAAAAATTTTCTAAAATTGATCCTTTATTTATTTTTCTGTTTTCAGAAAAAAAAATCTAGTTTTTATTTGTTTGTTTTTATAGTTCCAACTCCTAACACAATTCCATTAGAAAAACATTAGTATTACAAAACTGCATTTGGAAGCAAAAGACAAAAATAGTGTTTGAAAAACTCTATTATCTATGGTTTTCCAAATGAAAACTTTAGAAGTTTGTTCTCCTAATTACTCATGTTCAAGTGTTCCAAACACTAATTTGGCTCTGGAAGTTACAAATGGAAGCTGGCACTTGGAGAAGATGAGATGATTTTATCTTTCAAAATTTAGGTCAAATTCCAAGTACTATCTAAAATCTCTTGGAGCAAGTTCTCTTTTCTCTTCTCTGTGTTTAATTAATAAAGTCAAAATCAAGGCCCCATTTCTCTGCCACAGCTGGATAATGACAAAGATGGGCGATGAGCAAGACCTCTCCTGATACCCGATTAGTTACCAAGTCCTGTCTTTCTCTGCCATATCTCTCACTTTTCCTTCCCTTTTCTTTTCCACTCTCACTGCTCTGTGCTGTGATGGATCTGACCTTAACTGGTTATCCTGAATGAACTTCAGAATCTTCCATGTAACACACACATACACAAATGCATTTAACACTATATATCCCTACTGGAAATGGAAACATGTACAAATGTGAGACAGAATAAAGTGAGCCAGTAACTTCCTGGAAAATCTAAGTCACAAGTTCACCATACATATTTGCCCAGTAGTGTGCTAACTGACTAGCTTTACCATCCCCCATGGCTCCACAGCTTCCCTTGGGGCTGTCATATGCTAAAGAATGGGTTATGACCTGTGGTGGCTCAGGCAGTAAAGCATTTGCCTGCAATGAGAGAGACTTTGGTAGGGCCTCTGAGTCAGGAAGATCCTCTGGAGAAGGGAATGGCTACCCACTCCAGTTTTCTTGCCTGGAGAATACCATGGACAGAGGAGCCTGGTGGGCTACAGTCCATGGGGTCGAAAAGAGTCAGACACGACAGAGCTACTAACACTTTCCCTTTCCCTTTTCTAACTTGCCTCTGTGCTACTCACTTGGCCATCCTCTTCCTTAGGGCAGCTGGAGTGAGCACTCTGAAATACAAATCCCAACCTTTTCACCTTGAGCCACCTTCTATCTCCGAGTGCTCTCCTACTTTCTTCACAGTCACATTCCTTAGTCATGACAAATAAGGCCCTTTGTGCAGAGATTTAAGGGACTAGATCTCAGAGACAGAGTGCCTGATGAACTATGGACGGAGGTTTGTGACATTGTACAGGAAACAAGGATCAAGACCATCCCCATGGAAAAGAAATGCAAAAAAACAAAATTGCTGGGGAGGTCTGGGGAGGCCTTACAAATAGCTGTGAAAGAAGAGAAGTGAAAAGCAAAGGAGAAAAGGAAAGATAAAAGCATCTGAATGCAGAGTTCCAAAGAATAGCAAGAAGAGATAAGAAAGCCTTCTTCAGCGCAAAGAAATAGAAAAAAACAACAGAATGGAAAAGACTAGAGATCTCTTCAAGAAAATTAGAGATACCAAGGGAACATTTCATGCAAAGAAGGGCTTGATAAAGGACAGAAATGGTATGGACCTAACAGAAGCAGAAGATATTAAGAAGAGGTGGCAAGAATACACAAAAGAACTGCACAAAAAAGATCTTCATGACCAAGATAATCACGATGGTGTGATCATTCACTTAGAGCCAGACATCCTGGAATGTGAAATCAAGTGGGCCTTAGGAAGCATCACTATGAACAAAGCTAGTGGAGGTGATGGAATTCCAGTCGAACTGTTTCAAATCCTGAAAGATGATGCTGTGAAAGTGCTGCACTCAATATGCCAGCAAATTTGGAAAACTCAACAGAAGCTACAGGACTGGAAAAGGTCAGTTTTCCTTCCAATCCCAAAGAAAGGCAATTGCCAAAGAATGCTCAAACTCTGCACAACTGCACTCATCTCACATGCTAGTAAAGTAATGCTCAAAATTCTCCAAGCCAGGCTTCAGCAATACGTGAACCGTGAACTTCCTGATGTTCAAGCTGGTTTTAGAAAAGGCAGAGGAACCAGAGATCAAATTGCCAACATCTGCTGGATCATCTAAAAAGCAAGAGAATTCCAGAAAAACATCTATTTCTGCTTTATTGACTATGCCAAAGCCTTTGACTGTATGGATCACAATAAACTGTGGAAAATTCTGAAAGAGATGGGAATACCAGATCACCTGACCTGCCTCTTGAGAAAACTATATGCAGGTCAGGNCACTCATCTCACATGCTAGTAAAGTAATGCTCAAAATTCTCCAAGCCAGGCTTCAGCAATACGTGAACCGTGAACTTCCTGATGTTCAAGCTGGTTTTAGAAAAGGCAGAGGAACCAGAGATCAAATTGCCAACATCTGCTGGATCATCTAAAAAGCAAGAGAATTCCAGAAAAACATCTATTTCTGCTTTATTGACTATGCCAAAGCCTTTGACTGTATGGATCACAATAAACTGTGGAAAATTCTGAAAGAGATGGGAATACCAGATCACCTGACCTGCCTCTTGAGAAAACTATATGCAGGTCAGGAAGCAACAGTTAGAAACTGGACATGGAATAACAGACTGGTTCCAAATAGGAAAAGGAGTACGTCAAAGCTGTATATTGTCACCCTGCTTATTTGACTTCTATGCAGAGTACATCATGAGAAATATGGGCTGGGAGAAGCATAAGCTGGAATCAAGATTGCCAAGAGAAATATCAATAACCTCATATATGCAGATGACACCACTCTTATGGTAGAAAGTGAAAAGGAACTAAAAAGCCTCTTGATGAAAGTGAAAAAGTTGGCTTACAGCTCAACATTCAGAAAACGAAGATCATGACATCTGGTCCCATCACTTCATGGGAAATGGATGTGAGAGTTGGACTGTGAAGAAAGCTGAGCGTCTTCCTTCTGCCTGGAAACCTGACACTATCTTTCTACCTTCCTTTGTCCCAGAGCTCCTGCTGGGTTAAAAACAAATAAAGTACTCCACTGCTCTGAGCTGAGCAATCAGAAAAAGAAGCACCTCTGAGAAGTCACAAGCTGGCAGGGCTCAAGGCTTGGCAAGCAGATGAGTGCCTTCCAGCAAGGAAACTAGGTCCTTCTCCTCCTGTAAACACAGCCTGTCAAGGCTTGTTGAGCTGAGCAAGGGTTAGATTTCCTCTCTCACTCATCTTCTGGGCTGAGTGTCTCTGTACGATGCTCAGATTGACAACGGCCTGGGCAGACCTGCTTATGTCACAGCATGTAGCCTAATCCATCCTGAGTCTTCAAAACCCAGAGCAGAAGTCAGGCACTCCAGAAAGTGTTCTCTGACATTCTTTGGCATTTGCCTTGTCCTTGATCCCATTGCAACAGTTGCTACACCTGATTATAATTGTTGCCATCCTCTCTGCCTGGGTGACTATCCTTAGTGGGGACTGTGTCTATCTCCACTGTGAGAAAGGTGCCTGGACTTACTGATGATTTGTCAGTTTCCATTCATAGAATAAAAAGCTATTATTCATGTTATCTAAAAGGGAACTTTAACATTACCTCAACTAGTTTCAAATAACTGGGTTCCTCCAAATGCTTTTGAACTGTGGTGTTGGAAAAGACTCTTGAGAGTCCCTTGGACTGCAAGGAGATCCAACCAGTCCATTCTGAAGATCAGCCCTGGGATTTCTTTGGAAGGAATGATGCTAAAGCTGAAATTCCAGTATTTTGGCCACCTCATGCGAAGAGTTGACTCATTGGAAAAGACTCTGATGCTGAGAAGGATTGGGGACAGGAGGAGAAGGGGACGACCGAGGATGAGATGGCTGGATGACATCAGACTCGATGGACGTGAGCCTGAGTGAACTCCAGGAGATGGTGATGGACAGGGAGGCCTGGCGTGCTGCGATTCATGGGGTCGCAGAGAGTCGGACATGACTGAGCGACTGAACTGAACTGAACTGACCTGAACACATTTTTAAAAGGGCAAAACAAGGAGGAGAAGGAGGAAAATATATTAAGTGATGAAATTTGCTATAATTTTCAAAAATGGAATCTAATCTACTTATCAAATATTGAACATTATAACTAAAGATGATGTATTTTAACTTAAAACGGTAGCCTGAGCTTCATGTGTTAAGAGCTGGAGATAGAATAACCCCAAGATCTAATCAGGTGAGACTTCCCTGTTGCTCTGGTTAGGGCTGTGGTCAACAATTCCTCTGATGTAAGTTAGTTTACTTTGTGTTCACATAGCAAGAGAATAGTAAAACCACGTTCATGATGTGTTGCAGCTGAGAAAATGAAGCCTTGAAATATTAATATGTCCAAGTTCTCACAACTTGAACTCTGGGGCTGCTGCTCTGTTTATATCTCACTGCTCGAGAAGGAAATGGCAACCTACTCCAGTGTTCTTGCGTGGAGAATCCCAGGGACGTGGGAGCCCGGTGGCTGCCGTCTATGGGGTTACACAGAGTCGGACACGGCTGAAGTGACTTAGCAGCAGCAGCTTGCTAGTAAATGTACAAAGCTCACAATTTGCGACTGAGTAATAAAGACTGAGACCCAGAGGTGTTACTGTGGCTGGACTCTCCTTCCAGAGCCCATAGTCCATGCTGTCAAACCCATGGGCACTGTCTCATGTTGTACTGCTGCTGCTGCTGCTAAGTTGCTTCAGTCGTGTCCGACTCTGTGCAACCCCAGAGATGGCAGCCCACCAGGCTCCCACGTCCCTGGGATTCTCCAGGCAAGAACACTGGAGTGGGTTGCCATTTCCTTCTCCAATGCATGAAAGTGAAAAGTGAAAGTGAAGTTGCTCAGTCGTGCCCGACTCTTAGCGACCCCATGGACTGCAGCCCACCAGGCCCCTCCGTTCATGGGCTTTGCCAGGCAAGAGTACTGGAGTGGGGTGCCATTGCCTTCTCCTCATGTTGTACTGTTGGTCTCCTAATTCATATCCTTATACCATTTGATCTTATATCCTTAACAGTAAATATTTGGAGAACTCACATTTATATATTACAAACCCACACTACTAAAAACTTATAATCTAACAGAAGTAAAGCTTAATCATATTCATATATTTTAATCTTTTTTTTTTAGGGAATGTTGTCCTAAGCCACAGGACAGCCCACTGAGCCGAAGGGGGTCAAACTCCAAGAAGAAAGGCTAGTGCCATCTAGTGGCACTATGTTAAACTGCACTCTCTCTGGCCGAGTGGTGCTCTGCTTGGCTTTCCTGTAACCTCAGAGAATACTCTAGTACATCTTCAGTTCCTCATTCTGTACACATTTATATTAGAGCCCAACTTCTTCTCTTCCTTCATCTCCTCTTCCTTTATTAAACATATCTTTCAGCTACTGTGCCTTTATTTTCCTCTGTATTTTGTAACATATAAATAACATAGGCCAGAAAACATAATATGAACCTGATTCCACTTATATCCACTTACACATATGGAAAAAATACTGTAATAAAATACAAAAAATAGGGACTGTGAGATAGGGAATGTAAAAGGGAATGTAAACTACCAGATAGGGTGTATTTATTTGTGTACTGGCTTATTATCAGACTTCTCCACTTGACGAGGCGGGCAGAAATTATTTCTGTATCCCAAAAGCCTAGAACAAGGTTTGGTACACACAGAGAAAGCACAAATAAAATTATGCCAAATCAATTAATTAATTTGTTATTTGGGGATTGAATAATGGTTTATATTTTCTGAAAACAGACATATTTTGCAGATGCTCAATAATCAATGTGAATCACAATTGTAACTAGAAAAAAAAAGTTATAACTAATTGGTTAGCTTGGCCTTACAGACATAAGCACGCTCTTTCAGAGAAACCACAAAGATGACAAAGATCTTAGAGAGCCATCTAATCAGTTACTCATTACCAGCCTGTGAGACAACTAATATCATTTTTATATCTTGTCTGCCACCTAACGGAGACCAGAGTGGAGATTGAGAACGTGTTGGTACCAATAATCTGTGTAACAATTGATAAATAGTCAGCCTTCTTCCTCATTCTTATCTACATTGTGAATGCTAAGGCTGGCAACCTAGTAACAGTCATTTTATATACAGGAGTGCTAGATAGCATATAAAAGATCAAGAAATTGTCATGCTCAGGAAGATTCATGTGATCATAATAACAGGATAAGGTCAAGGAAATGTATTATGAAAGATGACTGTTAAAAGTATTACGAGAAAAATTAGACACACAAACCTCACAGCCTGCCACTGTCGATCCACCAAAAGACTGACTTTGTCAATTCTGACATGTTTGGCAAAATGTAGGCGTTTTGGCAAATCAGGACTCAAATAGGGCTTGAAATGCTGATCAGGTTTTCGGCACTGAAAAAGAGGTAAATTATTTCTTCCTGACACATAAAAAATGGGCAAACTGTGCACAAATGTAATAGATTTCCAAAGCCTGTGTTATCAAATCCCTTTGCACCTCTGGGATTATTAGGCATTTGCCCTTCCTCATCTCACCAACAGGACTTCTTAAGGGAAAACAACGTGTGGATTTAGAGTCTGTATATTAAAAATACACTACACCGCCCCTCCATCAGCATGGGTACACTACATGTAAACCCTCACTAGCAGGGGTAAGATGACCCCTCATGCTTATTCAAGATCAGAATATTAGGTGTAAGAGAAAAAAGGAGTGATTAACATGGCGGCATTTCTGCTTAAGCAGTCATTCCTACTTCAAATTTGCAGTGTGTCCCAGGTTATAGTAACTATTCTTTCCCTAGTGTTTCTTTATCTTCAATCACTCACATTTTATTCTTTTACTATAATTGCATATTGCCTATATGTAAATAAATATAGCCCCACCCCAAGCAATGGTAAACCTATGAATCCATATAAATAGACATATATTTGCAAATATCTTTTAAACACAGAATTATTAAAACCACTACACACTCTCCAGATGTGGTGAACTTCACCTTGAAAAATCCCAATTGCTTTGAGCTATCTAGAATTTGCCCTTCTTTCACAACCTGAGATGCAAGAGCCAATTAAAAGCAGTTTCAATTATACTTAAAGAAATGACTGCTCTTAACTGAATAAAAAATCTATAAAATCCATGATTTGCTATTTCCTGATATTAAATCATACAATAAATGTGAAAAATGATGTTGCCCAAAACTCATCTCACCTAGATCCTTTGAATGAAACATCAGCTCACTCAATTTAGAAGTCAGTGAAACTGGTACCAAAACAAATTTCCTATAGTGGTGTCAATTACAAAATAAAAACAGCTAAAATAAAAGCAACTGACAGGAATATAAAAAATTGCTGACTGAGGTTTAAGAAATAAATTATAAATGGTTTGGACTGGAAAATATAGAATATAATTTTCTTGAAACCCAGATTAAAGATATTACATTAATCTAGACATATGTATTAGGAGACAGTATACTTACACTGAGGTTCCTAACAATTTCTTCAGAATTAACTGTTTGAAAAGAAAAACAAGTCATATTACAATTGAAACTTGACAACTATAAAATTTTAAATAATTCAGGTGAATTGACATAGCTTATTAATGACTATGATCTGGTACAATTAAATAAAAAGTATTTTAAGCAAAGAATTATTTTAGTATTTAAGAATGGAGTGGAATATATTTTAACCTAACAATATTAGATATTACCATAGACTTTATCAATAGAATGTACTTAAACATGGGAGTTTCTTATTTACTTCTGTGTGGTCTTCCCAAGAAGTCAGAAAAGGGGGCCTGGTAATACCTGAATTCTCAGAATTAAGGGCCTATATTATTTGCTTTTAGTTTTACCATTATTTTTCTGTTTGGGCATCTTCACACTCACAGGTAAAAAAATCATAAGGTATGTTACGAGTCCTGATGCGGGGGGCAGGTCCTTCATACATGTAGAAGTTTATACTGGAAAAATAATCAGTCATATATTCCAGTTTGTCACAATAGGTCTGTTCCATTCCTGAATTTAAAAAAAAAAAATGTCCACTGAATGTATAAGATGGTAACAATTGGCTGTCTCTGATCAGGTCAAACAGCAGATATTTTATGTTACGTATATCAAACCAAGTTTTTGAGAAGCTTTACAGTTCACCCAATTACTTCATTCTAAATGGCAGGCTTTGAAAGTCTTGTTAGTAGAAGAGAAGAATCAGGTTTATAAGAAAGAATGGATAGGAATTATAAACAGATCATCTGTTCAATGTAGATCAGTTAATTTTGAAAAAGAATGTTCTCTATAGAGAGCTAATCTATAAAATTTGATTTGTACATAAGGCAAGATGAAATACTTTCAAATCTCAAAGATAGCATGCATTTTTATAAAACAATAAAATAAGTAGAAAAAGTTTAAAGAATACTTATTTTTCATAAGGGTCTTATTTAAATTTATATGAGCAACATATGTTCCTAAAAAGATTTGGTAGTTAACTCTTTTTTTTATTTGAAGATTTTTCAGACTCAGTCCAAACTTTTCTTTGTATCATTTTTATTTACTTCATTATTTTCATGTTTTATAGTTTCTTTTAACAAGGTATGTATTAAAACATTTCCCTTAACTTTAGAACAATTAGAAACGCTTTAATTACTATGTTTCACATCATCTTGATGTCCTAAGATATATACAGAAGTTCTACAGACATGCTTCTTTTCATCTTCTTGTCCCTCTAAGCTACCCCATCTAGAAAAGGTCCCCCTCTCCTTTATGTACTTCCTCACACACCATATCGAGGAAACTGCTCAGCATTGAGTTAGCACTTTAAAAAATATCTGTTAAATGAATGAGTACTTTAAAAATGAGGTTGCAGAGGGTGTGGCAGCATCTCATTTCCTTAAACATTCAAGTTAACTGAAATGGAGAGCTAACCTCAAGTAGAGAAATGTGGAGTGCTAGGACTTTAGAGAAGTCTATTCACATGATTCAGAAAAAATACGCAGAACATCGTAAAACTAGCCAACACAGTCAATTGAAGCCAATGTATATGAAAGAATCATTTACTGAAAAAAAAAAAAAAGGCACTTTTTGTGATTGAATAACAGCTCAACTGTATCCCTGTAGAGTTCTAACTTCATTTTTACAGAAAATGAAATGTATGGATAAATTTTTCAGAATGATTTTTAGAATAATTAAACTTAAAGTATACATTTTAGTCCTCTAGTCATGACAGCCTACCATTCGTAGTGCATTCAAGAGCTTCTAGGTCTAGAAATACAGACTCTAAAATTCCTTATTATATTTGTGTGCTCCCCGAAGTGAAAAGATAGAATCAATGATAAAATATTATTTTTAAAAAGCATACCATGGTCAGCCAAAAGGATTATATTGACACAATTGACTAAGTTTCTCTGCTTTAGGCCTTCCATTAACAATCCAAAAGTTTTATCTACCAACTGTAAGGCTTGAATTACCTAAGGACAAAAAATTGGAGTTAAGATCGTCTTCATGAGTTAAGACTTAATTAAGTTATTATCTAATAGAGTAAAAAATACATTTCCTTCTCCAAAATTGTTAGATTTTGAATAGGATATCAGAGCCCAGCACCCACGCTACATGTACAAAAGACCAATTCCTTATATTTCTATAGACAAAAAAAAAAATTAAGGCATTTTCCATAAGACAAAAGACTAGTCAATAAATATCTGAGAAAAAGTGTTCAACATCAACAAACATTATTCAACTGCAAATACTTTCCTGATAGTGCCCAATGCTGGGTAGAAGAGTCCGTAGACACTTCCATAGCAGCCCAAATGGTTACACATGTTCTAGAAGACTGTATGACAATGTGTAGCCAGAGAGTTAGAAAGGGGTGTAAGTTGTAATCTAATAATACTGTTCCTGGGTGTTTATCTGAAGTAAACAGAGTGCAAATGGAGATTTACATGCAAGGCCAGTCATCACATTATTTATTTACAATTTAAATACAAGAAAAAAATTATGCCACATCCTTCAGTGGGCATATTCAATAGCCACTAATATATATATATATATATATATTAATACCATAGGGAAACAATCACAATACAATGGTACATAGAAAATGTTAAAATCAAACTGTATACACACTCACACATATTGCATAATGCAATTTTGTTTTAAAACATGTTTAGCATTTCATAGTAAAAGCATACGAACAGAAAACCAAGATAAAATATTTCAAGGTACTATTAACAGTGGTTGTCTCTGAATAGTGAATTGGAGTTCATTTTTTAATTTTGTTTGTACATTGACTTGACTTAAGATTTAAGTGAATAAATTTTTAACTAACATGACTTCATTATTTTTTTCAGTAAATAGAATGTATAATAGCAATGGATTGGGAAACTGATTTTACAAGCCAATTACTATTAGTGCACTATCTAGTTAAATTCTCTCAGTAAATATTCATGGATGGTGCTATTGGAATTTCCAGTTATAGAGACCAGGAAACTTGAGGTTTAACTTAAAGATCTAGAACAAGTTAATGTTTCTCCATCTGTTTTGCCTCTTCTTAAATTTCACACGAGGCTTAATCTTAATCCTTCTGTTCTCCTGCTTCACTCTTTCTTTCTTTAGGACATCTCCACTTCTATGACTGTCTATATGCTGCCAAGCAGTCTGATCTTCATCTCCTTTGAGCGCTAAATCCACATTCAGTTGCCTTCTGGACATCTCCGTTTAGACATCACAGGCATTCCAATTACAAAATAATGTCCTCTAAGAAGATCCCCTTCAGTGGCCTTACTGGAATGAACCTGCCTGCTTATGCTAGAAATCTGAAACTCTCCTACCCCCTCACCTGTCTCACACAAAGTCATATTAAGTTTATCTCTTCATCTCAAACACATCTTCTTCTATCTACAATGGCTGTCATTATTATAGTCCAAGTCACTACCATCTCTTTCCTGAAATGTTGCAAAGTCTAACTCATCTCTCCCTACTTTCCCTTGCTTCCTCTAACCCATTCCTCTTACACAGTAAAAGTGGTATTAAAATTCACATAGATCTGATCAGATCCTTCCCTGATGAAAATGCCTCAATATTTTCATTGCACATTTTATGGCCTAGAAGAACTTGCAAGATTTGGTACCTGCCTCCTGTTATAGGTTTTCCCTTAGCCCTCTCCCCTAGTTCATAGTGCTCAGACATTAGTGAGAGATGGTTCTCCTTCGGCGATCCACATAGCACCTGGCATAGAGCAGTACATGGTAAGAGGTAGCTGCTATTATTATTTTTACCATCATCATATTGTCTATGTGTCTATCCACCTATCCATTTGTCTGTCCATCCATTGCTCATTTTATGTGTTCTTCTAATGTGCTCAGCTCCTCCCTTAATCAGGCCATTTGTAAACTTTTCTTCCCTTTTGTTGTTTAGAGAACTTTCTAACCAGCCTTAACCCAGACTACGTTAACCCCTCAAGATCTCTCAGGAAATCCTGATCTGTTCCTTTGAAGCACTTGTCCAAATTATACTAAAAATTTATTTGGATACTGAACTAGAGCACTGTATAGAAGAAAAAGGTATGATGCCTAATGTCAGCCACAGATTAGAGCTGTTGTTTAGTCGCTAAGTCATATCTGACTCTTTGAGACCCTGTGGACTGTAGCCCACCAGGCTCCTCAGTCCATAGAATTTTCCAGGAAAGAATACTGGAATGGGTTGCCATTTCCTACTCCAGGGGATCTTCCTGACTCAGGGATAAAACCCGTGTCTCTTGCATTGTCAGGTGGGTTCTTTACTACTGAGCCACCTTGGAAGCCTCAGATTAGAGTATGACTCTCAAATAAAATCAAACATGGATAACAATTAAAATGGAAAAGAAGAAATGGTGAATATGTTCTAGATAGTTACTAAGCCTCTTGGAGAGCATAAACAGAACCTTGTGCTCACCAGGACCCAGGAGAAAGGAGCAGTGAGCCCACAAGAGACTGATCCAGACTTGCCCGTGAGTGTCCAGGAGACTCCAGCAGAGGTGTGGGTCAGTGGTGGCCTGATGCAAGGTTGGGGGCACTGAGTGTAGCAGTGCCTGCCTGGGACCTTTTGAAGGAGGTCACCATTATCTTCATTACCTCCACCATAGTTTGGCCCCGGGTAAATTAGAGGGAGGGAACACAGCCTCACCCATCAACAGAAAACTTGATTAAAGATTTACTGAGCATGGCCCTGCGCATCAGAACAACAACAAATTTCCCCTTCAATCAGTCTCTCCCATCAGGAAGCTTCCATAAGCCTCTTTCCTTCTCCATCAGAAGGCAGACAGACTGAATACCACAATCACAGAAAACTAACCAATCTGATCACATGGACCACAGCTTTGTCTAACTCAATGAGACTAGGAGTCATGCCGTGTAGGGCCACCCAAGACAGATGGGTTATGGTGGAGAGTTCTGACAAAACGTGGTCCACTGGAGAAGGGAATGGCAAACCACTTCAGAATTCTTGTCTTGTAAACCCCATGAACAGTATGAAAAGGCAAAAAGATAGGACACTGAAAGATGAACTCCCCGGGTTGGTAGGTGCCCAATATGCTACTGGAGATCAGTGGAGAAGTAACTCCAGAAAGAATGAAGAGACAGAGCCAAAGTGAAAACAACACCCAGTTGTGGATGTGACTAGTGATGGAAGTGAAGTCCGATGCTGTAAAGAACAATACTTCATAGACACCTGGAATGTTAGGTCCATGAATCAAGGCAAATTGGAAGTGGTCAAACAGGAGATGGCAAGAGTAACATCAATATTTTAGAAATCAGTGAACTAAAATGGACTGGAATGGGTGAATTTAGCTCAGATGACCATTATATCTACTACTGTGGGCAAGAATCCCTTAGAAGAAATAGAGTAGCCATCATAGCCAACAAAAGAATCCAAAATGCAGTACTTGGATACAATCTCAAACAGAATGATCTCTGTTAGTTTCCAAGGCAAACCATTCAATATCACCGTAATCCAAGCCTATGCCCCAACCAGTAATGCTGAAGAAGCTGAATTTGAATGGTTCTATGAGGATTTACAAGACCTTCTAGAACTAACACCCCCAAAAATTGTCTTTTTCATTATAGGGGACTGGAATGCAAAAGTAGGAAGTCAAGAATACCTAGAGTAACAGGCAAATTTGGCCTTGGAGTACAGAATGAAGCAGGGCAAAGGCTAATAGAGTTTTGCCAAGAGAACACACTGGTCATAGCAAACATCCTCTTCCAACAACACAAGAGAAGACTACACATGGACATCACCAGATGGTCAATACTGAAATCAGATTGATTATATTCTTTGCAGCTGAAGATGGAGACGCTCTAGA
>SJYV01048073.1:718940-772770 GCA_006410875.1 Neotragus pygmaeus | reverse complement strand
GAAATTCCAGTTGAGCTATTTCAAATCCTAAAAGATGATCCTGTGAAAGTGCTACACTTAATATGTCAGCAAATTTGGAAAACTCAACAGTGGCCACAGGACTGGAAAAGGTCAGTTCTCATTTCAGTCCCAAAGAAAGGCAATGCCAAAGAATCCTCAAACTAGCACACAATTGTACTCATCTCACACGCTAGTAAATTAACGTACTTCAGCAGTATATGAACTGTGAACATCCTGATGTTCAAGCTGGATTTAGAAAAGACAGAGGAACCAGAGATCAAATTGCCAACATCTGTTGGATCATTGGAAAAGCAAGAGAGTTCCAGAAAAACATCTACTTATGCTTTACTGACTACGCCAAAGCCTTTGACTGTGTGGATCACAATAAACTGTGGAAGATTCTGAAAGAGATGGGAATATCAGACCACCTGACCTGCCTCCTGAGAAATCTGTGTGCAGGTCAGGAAGCAACAGTTAGAACTGGAGATGGAACAACAGTCTGGTTCCTAATAGGGAAAGGAGTATGTCAAGGCTGTATATTGTCACCCTGCTTATTTAACTTCTATGCAGAGTACATCATGAAAAACGCTGGGCTGGATGAAGCACAAGCTGGAATCAAGATTTCAGGAGAAATATCAATAACCTTAGATATGCAGATGACACCACCCTTGTGGCAGAAAGCAAGGAAGAACTAGAAAGCCTCTAGATGAAAGTAAAAGAGGAGAGTGAAAAAGTTGTTTTAAAACTCAACATTCAGAAAACTAAGATCATGTCATCTGGTCCCATCACTTCATGGGAAATAGATGGGAAAACAGTGGAAGCAGTGACAGACTTTATTTGGGGGGCTCCAAGATCACTGCAGATGGTACCACAGCCATAAAATTAAAAGATGCTTGCTCCTTGGAAGGAAAGTTGTGACTAACCTAGACAGCATATTAAAAAGCAGAGACATTACTTTGCCAACAAAGGTCTGTCTAGTTTAAGCTATGGTTTTTCCAGTAGTCATGTATGGATGTGAGAGTTGGACTATCAGAAAAGTTGAATGCTGAATAATCAATGCTTTTGAGCTGTGGTGTTGGAGAGGACTCTTGAAAGTCTCTTGGACTTCAAGGAGATCCAACCAATCCATCCTAAGGGAAATCAGTTCTGAATATTCTTTGGAAGGACTGATGTCGAAACTGAAACTCCAATACTTTGGCTACTTGATGTGAAGAACTGAGTCATTTGAAAAGACCCTGATGCTGGGAGAGACTGAAGGTGGGAAGAGAAGGGGACACCAGAGGATGAGATGGTTGGATGGCATCACTGACTCAATGGACATGAGCTTGAGTAAACTCCTGGAGTTCCTGATGGACAGGGAAACCTGGTGTGCTGCAGTCCATGGAGTCACAAAGAGTCAGACTTGACTGAGGGACTGAACTGAACTGAAGTGAAGCCATTCACTCTTAGAATAACCTGATTCAGTTTTGAATTCTGTGAGTCAAGGGTGGCGTAGAAATATAAAAGAGGGCTAATGGGTTCCATGGGCTTTCCTGGTGTCTCAGTGTTAAAGAATCTATCAGGCAAGGTAGAAGATTCAACAAATGTGGATTCAATCCCTGGGTCAGGAAGAGACCCTGGAGTATGACATCACAACCCACCCTACTCTTCTTGCCTGGGAAATCCCATGGACAGAGGAGCCTGGCAAGCTGCAGTCCATGGGGTCGCAAAAGAGTCAGACACAGCTGAGCAACTAAAAAAAACAATGGGTTCAAAGTGGTCAGACTTGAGCACGGCTTGTATTAGAAATCATTTTGATTTAATGAGAAGGAAAGAGAAGGTTATTTCTAACCAGCAGCTAAGTCACACTAGCAGAATAAACACACTTGCATTCCAACTGAGGACAACCATGATGTGATTCTCTAAGGGGTAGAGAGACACCATAGTCACGGGACCTTTGCACCTTTACATTGTGTCTAAGACAATGCAGGCTCGAGAGGGTTTTAGAAGAGAATCAGCTTGTTTAAAAAATCATACTTAAGGACTATATCTCTGTAGTAAATGCAAAATGGTTTAGATAATGAAGAGACAAGTATTGAAGAGTCCAGTTTGATTATAATGGGGATTTAGACAGGGAATAACTCTGCCTGATCAGTAATATATCATCTAACGATAAGGAATTCTTAGGGAACTGTGCTTTGAAAGACAGCTGGATAGTTCACAATGGACTTTCAGGTGACATGGCTTGAAATGGGGTACATTAACATATTGACACACAGGATCTAGCCTTGATGTTCTTGTTACATGAAGTAACAACACACCATCTAAGTATTCAATAAATGTTATCAAATTAATCAAGATGTGGTTAATAAGACAGATATTCTTTTCAGACTTTTAACTATTTTGTGGCTAATAAAGCAGATAATTTTTTATATTTTTAACTATTTATGTCTTCTTATATATGTCACATACGCTTGTATTCAGTGGAAATTAAAGAATAGCATTTCATGTTTTGGGTGAAGGTCAGATGATTTTACTTTTGTTTAAAAAAGAAAAACTTACTCCAGCACTGACTGGTCCATAACTGTGTCCTGCAGAATCAGGTTGTTCCACGTATATGGTGTAAAAATTGGGTCTAGGGGTAAAATCAAAACAGAGAGAGACATTATCCATTTGGAATAAAGGTACATGTTGGATCTGGCAGGCTTGTGGATCTGGAACTTTGTGACAGCTTCTCCTTCTTTCCTCTAGTCTTTCCTTGTCTTCCTGGAGAAGGCAATGGCTACCCACTCCAGTATTCTGCCCTGGAGAATTCCACGGACTGTATAGTCCATGGGGACACAAAGAGTCGGACACAGTGGAGTGCCTTTCACTTTCACCTCCTTCTCTTCATCCAGGCCCAGTGGTTCCACTTGGCCTTGGCAGGAACAGTGGTCCAGCAGGAAGTAAACAAGACCTTTCAGGATGTAAGCACTGGTCTGACTCAGTTCTGAAAAATCTGTCTTGTTCTTGCTGTTAAGGCCTCTCTTGATGTGCTTCAGCCCTCTGTGTTTCCTGGTTTATGACTTTTACTGACCCTTTGCTCTGTCACCCAAGTTCTTTCTTTAAATGCCTAGTTTTAGGAACAATTCTTGAAAAATGCTCATAAAATGAAAATGCCAAGTTTTTTTTGTGTGTGTGTGTGTGTCCCCAAAATAGTCATTTAAAGTAAAGAAATACTTTCACTTTATTCCCACAGATAACCCACTGAGCCAGCAGCTCCCTGACACTAAGTATTACCTTTCAGCTTCGGGCAGGTCCAGCCACCGTAACACGGTAAAGATCCTCTCTTCACCTGGGACACTTCTGGAATGAAAAGTAAAAATAACTTTAAAAAATTCACCAACTCAAGGAGAACTTCGTTATACTCCTACTCAAGAAGACAGACTGATATTTTCGGATGTTTCTTTGGTGTTCATGTACTAAAAGAACACTGAAGGGATTTAATATTACTCGAAGAGATTCCTGTTTTCAACACCTATACAGAGATACTTGTGCCTTGATATAAATGGTGTATTGCTTTCTTTCCTTCTCATTCATCTCTCCTTCACTGTTACTCCAATGAAAATAAAACTGTTTTACATTAGTTACTATTCATCCAATTTGCTTAGTTTTGTTCACTTCATTCATTTGTGCAGTTATGTATACTATCTATTGTCAGCCGTAATTTTGTTCCTTTTAAATGGAATTTATCAGTGAGAAAACCAAAGATGCCTTCCTTCCTAGAGGTCATATTAGAGTCAAGGAAGACAAACAATAAATAGGCCTTTTGTTGTCATTCAGTCACTAAGTCATGTCAGACTCTGTGACCCCATCAACACCAGGCTTTGTGACCCCATGAACACAGGGAAGCACACCAGGCTTCCCTGTCCTTCACTATCTCCCTAAGTTTGCTCAAGCTCATGTCCATTGAGTCAGTGATGCCCATAAATAAATTATATGGTGTATTAAAAGGTGATAAATGCTATGGGGGGGGAAAAAGAAGATGAGAACCAGAATAAGGGGCACTGGAGAAACTCAAGTGGGAGGATTTGAATTTGAAATCTTACTGTGATCAGGCTAAGACAATATTCAGAAGGTAATTTTTGAGCAACAGCCAGAAGGAGGTGAAGGAGCGGGCTATGCAGATAAATGGAATCAGATTATATCGGGCAGAGGAACAGCCTTTGCAGAGGCCCTGCAGTGGAAGTAAGCTTGGTGTCCTGGTGTCCTGGGGTCACCAAAAGGTCAGTATGGCTTGAGAAGGGTGAGAGAACCCAGGAAAATAGTAGGAAAAAGTCTAAGAGGCAAGGGGATATCAGGGCCACTATCAACCAGGGCTTGTTGGCTTTATTCTGTACGAAACTGAGAGCCTTGAAAGTGAGGGGTGCAAAACAGTGTTGTATACAGACTTGTTTTTTTAAAATAATTATTCTGGCTGATGAATTGAGAATAGATTACAGGAAACAGACATAGAAAGTGGGAGATGTGTCAAAAGGCAGGTGAGGTAATACAGGCAAAAGAGGATGACAGCTCAAAGTGGTGTTGCTGCTGGAAGTAATCAAAGATTCTCAGACTGCATACATCTTGAATTAGAGGCATAAGCATTTACTGACAAACTGGATAAGAGATCTAAGAGGGAGGAATCAACACTGACTTCAAGATTTTTGGCCCAAATAACCGGAAAAATAAAATTACCATTATGATTAAGACCAAACAAACAAACAAAAAAATCAAATCATTCCTGCCTAGATGGGATTACATTTGCAGGTGTTTTCCTACCCGTTGTATGTCTTATACATGGAAGGAAGGGTGCCATTTATAGCCACATCTGATCCTGGCCAAAAGTAAGTACCAGCTTTTAAACCTTGATACATTGCTGTCAGCCAGATCTATAAGAAGAGAAAATTTCAAAGAAGTGGAGGTCAAGAAAATAATCAGTTTGAGTAGAAATGGCACTATTTATGAAAAACTGAACAATATTAAACCATGCAAAATGTATTTAACTATTAAAAGGTGTTGAAATTATTTTGAATTTGTCCTTGCAGCAGTTTTTAAAAGTTATTATCTAGGTATCCACTTCAAAATTCAAAAAACATAGGAAAGCAATAAGAAAGATCATTTTTCAAATTAGTAAAATTGTACAGTTCTTCTCTCCCTTTTAAAGAGTTAAAAAATAGAATGAGTTAAAAAGTTAACAGATAATCTTTCTGAGTAACTTCCAGGTTGATATATTTATAATTCAACATCCAAGTCTCAAGGCAATTTAGGTGAACAATTATATACATTGAAAAGATTCAAATCATAATTATAAATAGTGCTGAAACACCTTCCCACCCTTAGCTCTGAGAAATTAAAAAGACAACATAAAACTCAGAGTGGAGAGAGAAGAGTGATGGAGAAGAGTGATCCATTGTCATGTGGGGAAATGGAGAATGACACATACTGGTTGCCCCTGCCACCAAGCTGAATTATTTTTCTCCTCTGAAGAAAGTGAAAAATTCTTGTTGAGGTTTACATCATACATATTATTGTCAATGATGCCATGTGATTCTGGATATAACCCCTAAAATGATAATTTCAGAAAAAAAGATTTAAGATAAAATAATACATTAACAAAACATGCATTTAAATTGAACTAGCATAAGACCTATAATTTTTATTTGAAAAGAAGTCATATACCTTTCAATATAAAACCCTTATATCTGAACCCAAATACCAAACACATGTATTATTATTACATATATACCAGTTCGACCATGGTCCATGGCTGCAAATGAATGATGTTAAGAAGATGATTTGTGTTGATGGTTTTAATGTAACTCTTAAATAACTGTTAATTATAGATTCTATATTACAATAATGATTAGACACTGGTTTATTGGCAATAAGAGCAAGATATTTGTTACATAGAAGCTATTAAGTATCAGATGTTGGCCAATGGGTTAAAATGTGTTATCAGCACTCTAGAAGGAAGCCTGTCCAGTCTTTGTGCTTCTCCCTGTCATTCATCCATCCATCCAGTCATTCACTCAGTCCAGTCACAAAGACTCATTCAATAATTCCACACGTTTTCACTGAATGTTTATGATACCATAGGCAATTATAACTACATTTAGATAGACTTTTAGGGTCATTATTTCAGAACATTACTATATATATGAATATGGATACATGCACATATATAGAATAGTAATAGCACTTATGCACAATCCCTTATTTATATAGATATATGGCGGTGCTAGTAGAAAAAAAATTCCACCTGCCAATGCAAAAGATATAAGAGATGTGGGTTCAATCCTGAGTGAGGAAGATCCCCTAGAGTGGGAAATGGCAACCCACTCTAGTATTCTTGCCTGGAAAATTCCATGGATAAAGGAGCCTGGCAGGCTGCAGTCCATGGTGTTGCAAGACTTGGACATGACTTAGTGACTAAACAACAACATACATACATGTATGAGCACACACACATATATGTATTATATATTATGTATGTAGACTTATACATGTGTGTGTGTGTGCACGGGTGCATGCGCTCATTTGCTCAGTCATGAGACCTGGGTTTGATCCCCAGGTGAAGAAGATCCTCTGGAGAAGGGAATGGCAACCCACTCCAGTATTCTTGCTTGGGAAATCCCATGGACAGAAGAGCCAGGGGTGTCTACAGTCCAGGGGGTTGCGAAGAGTCAGGCACGACTGAGCAACTAACACACAGTAATAAAAGACTAAATGCAAAGTAGTAAAAATATAATATTCTTCGGCAAGAAAGTTTGAGGCAGAGGACTCCTTAAGATGTGCCCTGAATCTATAAATATTAAAAAACTCAATCTTCCTTTGAGTTCATTTTGATCATTTCACATACACTGAGAATTCATTGCTTTATTTTCTTTATTTAAAGAGAGATAGCCAGTTTGAATTCAACTATGAAACAAGAGACTTCACCAAATTAAATATAATTTTTAAAACTAGATAAGAAAGAGATTCTCCACATCAAAGTGGCTGTCTTCACACATAGCCTACAATTCCCACAGACCTTCCAGTAAATGGGAGCTAGTCAAAAGATCAGTGGAGAAGGCACTGGCGACCCACTCCTGTACTCTTGCCTGGAAAATCCCATGGACGGAGGAGCCTGGTGGGCTGCGGTCTATAGGGTCACTGAGAGTCAGACGTGACTGAGTGACTTCACTTTCACTTTTCACTTTCCACTTTCATGCATTAGAGAAGGAAACGGCAACCCACTCCAGTGTTCTTGCCTGGAGAATCCCAGGGACAGGGGAGCCTGGTGGGCTGGCGTCTATTGGATCGCCCAGAGTCGGACACGACTGACGCGACTTAGCAGCAGCAGCAGCAGCAAAAGATCAGAGTAGAGGGTATTTCCCATTTCCCAGAGTCTATCCTGGCCTCTTCACAGAGATAAATGAGCTGAACACTGGGACACTCATTCATAGATAAAATCTCATAGCCCTGGATTGGCCTCATACTCAGACTTTCCTTCCCAGCCTGAATTAAGCTGTGATCGCTACCACACATGATCCTGAATCTGTGGCTTGGCCAGCTCTTGCCTCAGCATATCTGGTGTGGTCAGTTGCCCATTGGGGGTCTGTCAGTCTTGCCACTGGACCAAGCACTTACCGTGACAATGGTATAGTGATTTGGAAAGGTTTTGGTCGGATAGGCAGGTCTCAGGTATCGTGAATGAACTCCACATGTTTCTGTAACAAAGGATAGTGAGAAATTAAGACATTGTTTCTTCCTCAGGAGTTTGAATAACTAAAAACATGAACATGAAAGTTTCCCAGAGAAATAGAAAACTAACTAGGGGGTGAATTGCAATTAGAAAGAGGTTAAAATTCTGATGCTTAAAATTCCTCTGTTTCAAGGAATGACAATTTTCAGGAGAGAAGAGTGCTAAGTCAAGGATCAGGAAAATTTTTCTGTGAAGAGCCAGATGATAAATAAATAGGCTTTGAGCAAATGGCATGGATCTATTATAACAAAACTTTATTTGTAGACATCAAGACAAAGAAATTTCATGTAATTTCTTTTGCGTGGCACAAGGTATTCTTTTTTCCCCCAAGCATTTAATAATGAAAACAATTCTTAGCAGACCATAGGGAAATAAGCAGAGTGGGCCAGATTTGGCCCACAGGCCGAGATTGCTGACACCTGAGCTTAAAAGATCCTAAACTTTTAACACAGTGCCAGTTGTATTTGCTTTTGCTGTTCCGCTCTTTCTGACTTGGCTCATTAAAGTAAAATTTTCTATATAATATTTGCTTCCCAACATAACAAAAGCCAACACAACTATCTAGATAACCATAAAGGAATTTGACTTGTGTGAATGCACAAGCCCATGCCACGTAGTAACGTTTACAAAATTAACATTCCACCTTATAGTTTTCAGTACAGTTTCCATTTGATCAGCGAAGTTTCCTGTGCTCTGTTTTCCACAAAGCATGGCATTAATTTTGCTTTCAGTTATTTTGTTGTTTTCATCTGTGCAATAACCTTGCTCAAGAAGGTCAGAACCACTAAGGCACATTGCTATTTCCTCGGCAAGAGTGAAGTATGAGACATTTTCTGTACCAAAATCCTATCACCTCTAATTCTAAAAGAGAACTTCACCACTAGAGATTCTATTTAGGTTAAAACAAAAGGTGCAAATGATTGTTGTCCCGAAAGCAACAAACTTTGCATCTGCAAATAATAAAGTTTTTCTCAAATAGGCTTGGCGTTGGTCTCCTTCCCAGCCAGGAAACCAGTATTTCCAATATGATCCAGGAATTTCCTCCTTCAGAATCTTCTTGGATCCAATATCAAGTCTACTAAATAGAACTCTGGTGAGGATAGTGAGGGTTGTGCCCCAAGTGGTTCTGATGTACTTGAACCTGAAGCTTGCTCTAGGTCATAAGGTATAATCAAAGATTAAAATAACCGTTTTGGGGGATATTTTTTAGTCAATACCACCAACGAATAAACCTTGTCCTCAAATAGACAAAGATATATTTAATATTATTATGAAATCATATGATAAGAAATATAAAATGAGATCTAATCTACTGACATAATTAGAAGAATTTAAGTGGAGAAGACAATCATACAATAAAGAGAGATATAAGGTTTCTGCTTTTGTTTCCCTGAAGTATGTATAATGTGTTCAAATTCTTAAATATGTCTAAAGGCACAAAGCATAAAATAAAAGGCAAACTAAGTTACCAGTGATATAAAAACATGACACTTTCCCAGTCTTAAACAGGACATCTACTGATCTGTGGACTATCTACAGATTCAATCTACCATTTTTGACCACCTGCCTTTGAACAAGAGCTATTAGAGAACAGCTCATCATAAGCAAGACCTACCATCATTTCTTTCTGATCTTAATCACTTAAATTATGACTGAAAAGAATAATTTTGGAAGGACACACAATAAATAGAATAAAAATAATAAAGAATAGTTGCTTCTGTAGATAAAAAGTAGGAAGATCAGGAAAGAATCTGTTGTAACTTTCAATATCATTTTTTAAAGTTTATTATTTGCATATTTTATTCCTTAAAAAACATCTTTTTAAAAAGAAAATAAACCAAAAGTTTGAAAACATATATGGAACAAATATATACCCATAGTAACTATAAATTATAAGAAGGAATAGAAGACTGAATGGATGAGTAGATAAAATAGCTGAAGAATGTACAGATGCAGCAAAAACACTTCAAGGAAAGGAGTTCATAGCAGTAGACAGCTACATTAAATAAAGAAGAAATTTCAAGCAAACAACCTAACTTTATACCTTAAAGAACTAGAAAAAGAACAAGCAAACTCCAAAGTCAGTGAAAAAGAAAAAAACAATAAAGATTATAGCAGAAATAAGTGAAACAGAGAAGAGAAAAGCAATTTTAAAAATCAACAAAATTAAAGTAGGTTTTTTGAAAAGATAAAATTGACAAAACTTTAGCTACATTAGGAAAAAGAGAAGACTCAAATCAGTAAAGTCAGAAGCCAACACTACAGAAATAAAAAGGATTATAAGAGACTATTATGAACAAATGTAAAGAGCCTCCCCACAACACAGGAGCCCTGGGTTCAATCCCTGGGTCAGGAAGATCCCCTGGGGAAGGAAACAGTAACCCATTCCAGTATGCTTGCCTGGAAAATTCCATGGACACAGGAGCTTGGTGGGCTGCACAGTTGATAGGGTCACAAAGAGTTGGACATGACTGAGTGGCTAACACTTCTAATGCTTCTCTAGTCTGAATTATGAAGAAATAGAAAATCTGAACCGACCAATAACAAGTAATGGAAAACTTCCTAACAGAAAAGCCCAAGATGGCTTCCCAGGTTAATTTTACCTAATATTTAAAGAAGCCTATCCTTTTTCCAGAGGATCTTCCTGACCCAGGAATTGAACTGGGGCCTCCTGTATTTCAGGCAGATTCTTTACCAACTGAGCTGTCAGGAAAGCCCTTTAAAGATGGGTTAATGCCAATATTTAAAGAAGGAAAGTGAAAAGTGAAAGTGAAATTTGCTCAGTCATATCTGACTCTTTGCCACCCCGTGGACTATATAATCCATGGAATTCTCCAGGCCAAAATACTGAAGAGGGTAGCCTTTCCAAGGAATCTTTCCAACCCAGGGGTCAAACTCGGGTCTCCCACATTGCAGGTGGATTCTTTACCAACTGAGCCACCAGGGAAGCCCAAGAATACTAGAGTGGGTAGCCTATCATTTCTTTGGGGGATCTTCCTGACACAGGAATTGAACCAGGGTCTCCTGCATCACAGGCAGATTCTTTATCAGCTGAGCTATCAGGGAAGCCCTTTAAAGAAGGATTAATGCCAGTTCTCAAACTTTGCCAAAAAACAAACAAACAAAAAGGAGAGAATAGGCTAAGATTCATTTTATGAGATTTATATTACCCTGATACCAAAGCCAGATAAAGATACTAAAGAAAAAGAAAATTACAGGCCAATACTTTCATGAATTTAGACCAAAAAAATTCAACAAAATACCAGTAGGACAAATTCAACAGCACATTATAAGGATCATACACCAAAGTCAAGTGAGATTTATCCCTGGGATACAAGGATGGTTACTACTAGTCTTCTCAAAACCCCAGTTTCACATCTAACTTTCCAAGAAATCTGACTTCCAGTTCAAGACAAATTACTTCTGTCTCACTTGACAGTTTGCTGATCCTGGACCTTCTTTTTTCTGTTCTCATCCACATTGAGACAAGAAAATGTTCTCATTAGAGTCCATGACCCTTTGGTAGTCACTGGTATATCTCATGGCACTGTGGTATTAGACCATGCCCAGTCTCCGGGCAGTTTGATGGGACACTGGAGATGAAGTCTTAGACTTCCTTAAAGTGATGCCTTCTGTCACAGACCTCATCTCAAGCCTACCATTCTCTGGAGGTCCTAATCCTAACTCTGTTACCACATCTATCCTTAACTGGGCCTCCTAGAAATGAAGAGCCCGTTTTGCCTTGGTGATGTCCCACACATTAAACAGACTATTAAACTATTAAAAAATAGTTTAAATCTCCAAAAGGGAAGACTCTCAGTGGCCCAATATTTCACTGGCCTCCTTTCCAACTTTCTGTGGGATGAACAAATAAAATAATTCCACTTCTAAAGGCGTTCGGCTCAGCATGGTTAGATAAATTCCCTTTGGGACCCAGGTTTTGATATCTAGACTACTCGAGGAACTGCAGATAAGGAAATAGAAACTGAGTGTTGTTAATTACTTTCCAGGACACAGTGACTCAGCAGCAACTGACAAATCCTGAATTTGGAGCCAGTTCTGTCAGAGACTCAACCTCTTAATTTGTTAGCTTAAGATCTGCCTCAAAGAGTGAGGGGGAGGCTGAAGAGACAAAACCCTTTGTATTGCAGGGGGAAATAATTTATCTTTCTACAGTCAAGGAATGTTAGTGCTGGAATTAGCAGTAGAAATAATTAGGTCTACTTCTCTCCTTTTCATACTGTAAAATTTTCATACTGCTCCGGGAGTTNAACTTAGCAGCAGCAGCAGCAGTACAGACTCACAGATCCCAGGAAATAGGGAACTTATGAGCCCAGGTCCAAAATATATGAGGCTTTCTGAGCACCGAGAGGAGGGAACAGGGTATGTTTCCACTGATGGGGATTGGCAGGGTACGGGGAGGAAGTGTGGATGACACCACAAAACCCACCTGTCCTGCCAGAGTCACAGCTTATCACTCCTACCCAGCCAGCGGGGACGGGACTTGGGTTTATCAGAGCGAAACAAAGGAAAGAGCAGTTGCTGTGGCCTGGCCATCTCGTCATCTTGTCAGCGAATCCCTTATGGACAAGAGAGGGCCTCAGAGCTGGGTCATAGTTTCTCATATATAAGACTGGTTTCCTACAGTGGCATCAGGGAACAGGACAATGAGCTCAGGCCAGCCTTAGCCCCGACTCTGCCATGTACCATCTTTGTGACCCTAGGGAAGTTACTGTCTGTGTATGACTACTTTTTCATCTGTAAAATGGAAGCATTCATTCTCACCTCCAGGGCTCTGCTAAGGATGAATAGAGATCATGCTTAGGGACACTTCAGTTCAGTCCAGTTCAGTCACTCAGTTGTGTCCCACTCTTTGCGACCCCATGGACCACAGCACGCCAGGCTTCCTGTCCACTACCAACTCCCAGAGCTTGCTCAGGCTCATGTCCATTGAGTCGGTGATGCCATCCAACCATCTCATCCTCTGTCGTCCCCTTCTCTTCCCACCTNTTGACTTGTGTGAATGCACAAGCCCATGCCACGTAGTAACGTTTACAAAATTAACATTCCACCTTATAGTTTTCAGTACAGTTTCCATTTGATCAGCGAAGTTTCCTGTGCTCTGTTTTCCACAAAGCATGGCATTAATTTTGCTTTCAGTTATTTTGTTGTTTTCATCTGTGCAATAACCTTGCTCAAGAAGGTCAGAACCACTAAGGCACATTGCTATTTCCTCGGCAAGAGTGAAGTATGAGACATTTTCTGTACCAAAATCCTATCACCTCTAATTCTAAAAGAGAACTTCACCACTAGAGATTCTATTTAGGTTAAAACAAAAGGTGCAAATGATTGTTGTCCCGAAAGCAACAAACTTTGCATCTGCAAATAATAAAGTTTTTCTCAAATAGGCTTGGCGTTGGTCTCCTTCCCAGCCAGGAAACCAGTATTTCCAATATGATCCAGGAATTTCCTCCTTCAGAATCTTCTTGGATCCAATATCAAGTCTACTAAATAGAACTCTGGTGAGGATAGTGAGGGTTGTGCCCCAAGTGGTTCTGATGTACTTGAACCTGAAGCTTGCTCTAGGTCATAAGGTATAATCAAAGATTAAAATAACCGTTTTGGGGGATATTTTTTAGTCAATACCACCAACGAATAAACCTTGTCCTCAAATAGACAAAGATATATTTAATATTATTATGAAATCATATGATAAGAAATATAAAATGAGATCTAATCTACTGACATAATTAGAAGAATTTAAGTGGAGAAGACAATCATACAATAAAGAGAGATATAAGGTTTCTGCTTTTGTTTCCCTGAAGTATGTATAATGTGTTCAAATTCTTAAATATGTCTAAAGGCACAAAGCATAAAATAAAAGGCAAACTAAGTTACCAGTGATATAAAAACATGACACTTTCCCAGTCTTAAACAGGACATCTACTGATCTGTGGACTATCTACAGATTCAATCTACCATTTTTGACCACCTGCCTTTGAACAAGAGCTATTAGAGAACAGCTCATCATAAGCAAGACCTACCATCATTTCTTTCTGATCTTAATCACTTAAATTATGACTGAAAAGAATAATTTTGGAAGGACACACAATAAATAGAATAAAAATAATAAAGAATAGTTGCTTCTGTAGATAAAAAGTAGGAAGATCAGGAAAGAATCTGTTGTAACTTTCAATATCATTTTTTAAAGTTTATTATTTGCATATTTTATTCCTTAAAAAACATCTTTTTAAAAAGAAAATAAACCAAAAGTTTGAAAACATATATGGAACAAATATATACCCATAGTAACTATAAATTATAAGAAGGAATAGAAGACTGAGTGGATGAGTAGATAAAATAGCTGAAGAATGTACAGATGCAGCAAAAACACTTCAAGGAAAGGAGTTCATAGCAGTAGACAGCTACATTAAATAAAGAAGAAATTTCAAGCAAACAACCTAACTTTATACCTTAAAGAACTAGAAAAAGAACAAGCAAACTCCAAAGTCAGTGAAAAAGAAAAAAACAATAAAGATTATAGCAGAAATAAGTGAAACAGAGAAGAGAAAAGCAATTTTAAAAATCAACAAAATTAAAGTAGGTTTTTTGAAAAGATAAAATTGACAAAACTTTAGCTACATTAGGAAAAAGAGAAGACTCAAATCAGTAAAGTCAGAAGCCAACACTACAGAAATAAAAAGGGTTATAAGAGACTATTATGAACAAATGTAAAGAGTCTCCCCACAACACAGGAGCCCTGGGTTCAATCCCTGGGTCAGGAAGATCCCCTGGGGAAGGAAACAGTAACCCATTCCAGTATGCTTGCCTGGAAAATTCCATGGACACAGGAGCTTGGTGGGCTGCACAGTTGATAGGGTCACAAAGAGTTGGACATGACTGAGTGGCTAACACTTCTAATGCTTCTCTAGTCTGAATTATGAAGAAATAGAAAATCTGAACCGACCAATAACAAGTAATGGAAAACTTCCTAACAGAAAAGCCCAAGATGGCTTCCCAGGTTAATTTTACCTAATATTTAAAGAAGCCTATCCTTTTTCCAGAGGATCTTCCTGACCCAGGAATTGAACTGGGGCCTCCTGTATTTCAGGCAGATTCTTTACCAACTGAGCTGTCAGGAAAGCCCTTTAAAGATGGGTTAATGCCAATATTTAAAGAAGGAAAGTGAAAAGTGAAAGTGAAATTTGCTCAGTCATATCTGACTCTTTGCCACCCCGTGGACTATATAATCCATGGAATTCTCCAGGCCAAAATACTGAAGAGGGTAGCCTTTCCAAGGAATCTTTCCAACCCAGGGGTCAAACTCGGGTCTCCCACATTGCAGGTGGATTCTTTACCAACTGAGCCACCAGGGAAGCCCAAGAATACTAGAGTGGGTAGCCTATCATTTCTTTGGGGGATCTTCCTGACACAGGAATTGAACCAGGGTCTCCTGCATCACAGGCAGATTCTTTATCAGCTGAGCTATCAGGGAAGCCCTTTAAAGAAGGATTAATGCCAGTTCTCAAACTTTGCCAAAAAACAAACAAACAAAAAGGAGAGAATAGGCTAAGATTCATGTTATGAGATTTATATTACCCTGATACCAAAGCCAGATAAAGATACTAAAGAAAAAGAAAATTACAGGCCAATACTTTCATGAATTTAGACCAAAAAAATTCAACAAAATACCAGTAGGACAAATTCAACAGCACATTATAAGGATCATACACCAAAGTCAAGTGAGATTTATCCCTGGGATACAAGGATGGTTACTACTAGTCTTCTCAAAACCCCAGTTTCACATCTAACTTTCCAAGAAATCTGACTTCCAGTTCAAGACAAATTACTTCTGTCTCACTTGACAGTTTGCTGATCCTGGACCTTCTTTTTTCTGTTCTCATCCACATTGAGACAAGAAAATGTTCTCATTAGAGTCCATGACCCTTTGGTAGTCACTGGTATATCTCATGGCACTGTGGTATTAGACCATGCCCAGTCTCCGGGCAGTTTGATGGGACACTGGAGATGAAGTCTTAGACTTCCTTAAAGTGATGCCTTCTGTCACAGACCTCATCTCAAGCCTACCATTCTCTGGAGGTCCTAATCCTAACTCTGTTACCACATCTATCCTTAACTGGGCCTCCTAGAAATGAAGAGCCCGTTTTGCCTTGGTGATGTCCCACACATTAAACAGACTATTAAACTATTAAAAAATAGTTTAAATCTCCAAAAGGGAAGACTCTCAGTGGCCCAATATTTCACTGGCGTCCTTTCCAACTTTCTGTGGGATGAACAAATAAAATAATTCCACTTCTAAAGGCGTTCGGCTCAGCATGGTTAGATAAATTCCCTTTGGGACCCAGGTTTTGATATCTAGACTACTCGAGGAACTGCAGATAAGGAAATAGAAACTGAGGGTTGTTAATTACTTTCCAGGACACAGTGACTCAGCAGCAACTGACAAATCCTGAATTTGGAGCCAGTTCTGTCAGAGACTCAACCTCTTAATTTGTTAGCTTAAGATCTGCCTCAAAGAGTGAGGGGGAGGCTGAAGAGACAAAACCCTTTGTATTGCAGGGGGAAATAATTTATCTTTCTACAGTCAAGGAATGTTAGTGCTGGAATTAGCAGTAGAAATAATTAGGTCTACTTCTCTCCTTTTCATACTGTAAAATTTTCATACTGCTCCGGGAGTTGGTGACGGACAGGGAGGCCTGGCGTGCTGCAGTCCCTGGGGTCGAAAAGAGTCAAACATGACTGAGCAACTGAACTGAATCCTCTAATTTTACAAATGATGAATCTAAGGTCCAGAAAAGGTGATCAGCTTAGAGTCAAACAGCTTTAAAAAAAAAAATAACTTGCAGGAAAATAAAACTGTCATAAAATTTGAGGACCATGGAGGTAAACGAGGGCCTAACAAAAGGAGGAAATAATAGGGGAATTGCGGAGCACTCAACAGTGTGGGCCCTGGAGCCAGCCCTCCGATATTTCTTAGCTTTACGTCCTTGGCTATTCTATTCCTCTTTTAAAAAATTTTTATTTTATAATGGAATGTAGTTTATTTACAACGTTGTGTTAGTTTCAAGTGTACAGCGAAGTGATTCAGTTGCACGTGTATCTATTCTCTTTCAGATTTTTTCCCCATATATAGGTTATTACTCCATTCCTCTCTATTATTAACTTAATAAAATTGTTAAACTAACACAAAAATACAACATCATGATAAGGGTGACAATAAAAATGACAATTATAGTAATAACTTAAAACCATCCAAGGTACACTATGTATATAGTCTAGTGGTATTTCTATGAGGTGGGAAGTGAACATTTGACAGATGTAGAGACTGGGGCACCAACAGGGGAAGTAAACTTGCTAGTAAGAGGTGGAGCCAGGTTCCAGGCATCTTGACTGCAGAACTGGACAGAGATACTGGACTTTTCACCTATGGTTGCTGTTGTTTAGTTGCTAAGTTGTGTCCAGCTCTTTGTGACCCCATGACTGTAGTCCACCAGGTTCCTCTGCCCATGGGATTTCCCAAGCAAGAATACTAGAGTGGAATGCCATTGCCTTCTCCTGGGGATCTTCCCAAACCAGGGTTCAAACTCACATCTCTTGCATTGGCAGGCAAATTCTTTACCACTGAGCCACCATGGAAGCCCCTTCCCCTATGGGAGCCTTGGTATATGCTGGTCTGTCTGGTCTCCTCAGGTTCCTTCAGGTTCCTATTCTTACTGGTCATATCCACCTTGCTAAAACCTAGAACCTAGATATCATAAGCACCATTTTTGAGACATTATCATCTAGGAACAGATTTTCATAGAGCAGAAGTTATATTCAATTACAAAACAAATCAAAATAAACAAAAAGATGAGCATGCTGCAAAAAAAGAAGGAGGAGCCAACAAGTGTAAAATAGGTACCAATAGTAAAGTCATCAAAACTCTTGAGAGGACCTGGACTGAGACAAATCACTAACATTGAAAGTCAAAAAGAAAGCTGCACTATTTAGAGATTAACTAACTAGTTAGTCTGTCATCCATACACATCTGATTGTAGGAGGCTTACTCAGTTTATTGATGTTAGGTATTAGAGTACTCCATGTCTGTAAATATTCAGCTCTAAATCCATCCATGGAAAACAAAATAACTGGTGGTAGGTCAAACCTGAAAATGGAAAACAAAAATTTAGACCAGTATTTTGATTTTTTCAAAAAGACTCTTTTCTATATTACTTACAATTCTCTAAATTTGAGAATGCTAAGAAAGTATGTCAGAAATAGTTCTAAGTTTTCCTTCTTCTTTTTAAATATTATTTCCCTTTATAATCAGTGTTTCCAGTACATTGTTAACCCATATAAAAATGTACAACTTCTTAAATATGGATACATTCTTTTTTTTAATTTAATTTTAATATCGTTATTTTAAATGTACAATTTTTTAAGGTGTTACATAAATTATCTGGGTCTTTCAACTTGGGAATCTACCTTCTTTTGAGTTCTAGAGTTTAAACAGTTTTGGCTAACTTTATTTCCATTTGCTCCTTGTCACTGGCTATCTGTGACANATATCGTTATTTTAAATGTACAATTTTTTAAGGTGTTATATAAATTATCTGGGTCTTTCAACTTGGGAATCTACCTTCTTTTGAGTTGTAGAGTTTAAACAGTTTTGGCTAACTTTATTTCCATTTGCTCCTTGTCACTGGCTATTTGTGACACCCAAGTATACCATGTAAGAAATTTGTCTAGCCCTGAGCATTTACAATGAACAGGCAGTGAGCTGTGAAGAAAAATCAGGGGCTTTGGCCTCAAAAAGACTTGAAATCTATTCTCTTCACTAACAAAGCATCAACAGAAATGGACTTCAATATTGTAGACCTTTCACAATTCTGGCTTCGGCTAAATATCCAAAAGCAATGATTCCTGAGTCCAATGCTCACACTCAAAATTATATGTTACAATTATTCTACCACTTTTTGGATACAACTATTGTTATTGTGATATGGAATTCATGAACTCTGAAACTTATGTTTTATTATTGTAAAGTTCTACATTTTTGAACTTTCAGCATATTAGTATTAACTTCCAAAGCATTACAATCTCATTTTAGATGAGTATGTAAGTTACAATAATGAAAGGTAACTTTGGCTACCTACTATCTTTTTTTCCATCTAGTATTTTTTTCACTTCTAAAATTGTATTTGTATTTTATACATACACAGTTAAAGATGTATAGCTTCATAATTCTTTTCCATACTGAACGCCACTGTGTAGCCATCACCCAGATCACAAAACAGAATATTACTTAGAATCTTTCCCTCATGCTCTCATCTAGTCAAAAACTTGTGCAAACCACACCTCACTAAGATGATCAATGTCTTGACTTCTAACAGCACAGATTAGCTGTGTCTATTTTTGTACTTAGATTTATATGCAACAGAATCATACAGGGTGTATTCTACTGTGTCTAGCTGCTTTTACTTAACATTATGCTTGAGGTCCATCCCTAATTTTGCATATGGTTGTAGACCATTCATTCTCATGGCTGTCTAGAAGTCCAGTGAATCAATAAACTACAATTGATCCATCCTGTTGATGGGCATTTGGATACTTTCCAGTTTAGGGCTATTATGAATAACAGCTATGAACACAGTAACTTCGTTTTGAATTTTAAACATAGTGCATGCAAATAAGAATGGTAAAGAAATTTTCAACCCTGTGCTCAAGCAGTTTATCTATACTGTTGAATATGTGTTTCCAAGGAATTTGGTTAGAATACGTCTTTAAAAATTTTGTCAAATGTGCAATATTATCATAAAGAAAATGTTAAATGCTGTTATCAGCTAAAAACAAAAATAATTTCAGTTTTTCTCAATATGTTTGAGTAGAGCTAAAAAATATTAGCATAACCATCTCTTTGCACATTATAAAGGAAATTATGAGGTGAGTCTGGAAGATGTCCATTTGGTTTCCTAGAATATGCATTTACTGAAGAGTAACCCATTTAACAACAGACTGGTTCCAAATAGGAAAGGGCTGTATATTGTCACCCTGCTTATTTAACTTATATGCAGAGTACATCATGAGCAACGCTGGACTGGAAGAAGCGCAAGCTGGAATCAAGTTTGCCAGGAGAAATATGGATAACCTCAGATACGCAGATGACACCGCCCTTATGGCAGAAAGTGAAGAGGAGCTAAAAAGCCTCTTGATGAAAGTGAAAGAGGAGAGCGAAAAAGTTGTCTTAAAGCTCAACATTCAGAAAACGAAGATCATGGCCTCTGGTCCCATCACTTCGTGGGAAATAGATGGGGAAACAGTGCCAGACTTTATTTTCTTGGTCTTCCAAATCACTGCAGATGGTGATTGCAGCCATGAAATTAAAAGACGCTTACTCCTTGGAAGGAAAGTTATGACCAACCTAGATAGCATATTCAAAAGCAGAGACATTACTTTGCCAACAAAGGTCCATCTAGTCAAGGCTATGGTTTTTCCAGTGGTCATGTATGGATGTGAGAGTTGGACTGTCAAGAAAGCTGAGTGCTGAAGAGTTGATGCTTTTGAACTGTGGTGTTGGAGAAGACTCTTGAGAGTCCCTTGGACTGCAAGGAGATCCAACCAGTCCATTCTGAAGGAGATCAGCCCTGGAATTTCTTTCAAGTGAATGATACTGAAGCTGAAACTCCAGTACTTTGGCCACCTCATGCGGAGAGTTGACTCATTGGAAAAGACCCTGATGCTGGGAGAGATTGGGGGCAGGAAGAGAAGGGGACGACAGAATGAGATGTTTGGATGCCATCACTGACTCAATGGACGTGAGTCTGAGTGAACTCCAGGAGTTGGTGATGGACAGTGAGGCCTGGCGTGCTGCAGTTCATGGGGTCGCAAAGAGTCAGACAGGACTGAGCGACTGAATTGAACTGAAGCCATTTAACAAGTACCTGAGATGGACTTTGCATTAGATGGGCTTCCCCGATAGCTCAGCTGGTAAAGTATCCACCTGCCATGTGGGAGACCTGAGTTCAATCCGTGGGGTGAGAAGATCCCTTGGAGAAGGGAAAGGCTACCCACTCCAGTGTTCTAGACTGGAGAATTCAAGGACTGTATAGTCCATGGGGTTGTAAAGAGTCAGACACAACTGAGCAACTTTCACTTCATTTCACTTGTCCAAAAACAGTGAAAGTGAAAGTTAAGTCACTAAGTCCTGTCAACTCTTTTGCAACCCCATGGACTACAGCCCACCAGGCTCCCCCATCCATGGGATTTTCCAGACAAGAGTACTGGAGTGGGTTGCCATTTCCTTCTCCAGGGGATCTTCCCAAACCAGGGATTGAATCCAGGTCTTCTGCATTGCAAGCAGATGCTTTACTGTCTGAGTCACCAGGGAACTTGTCACCTGTGCTAGATACTGAGAATAAAGGCATTAAGGAAGTATAGCCTTTAACTGTGTGCGTGTGCTTAGTCGCTCAGTTGTGTCTGACTCTTTGAGACCCCATGGACTGTAGCACACCAGGCTCCTCTGGATTCTCCAGGCAAAAATACTGGTGTGGGTTGCCATTCTCTTCTCCAGGGGATCTTCTCGACCCAGGGATCAAATCCAGTCTCCTGCATTGCAGGCAGATTCTTTATCATCTGAGCCACCAGGGAAGCCCCACAGCCCTTATCTAGGGGATGAAATTAAGAAGTAAACAGAAGTGATTAAGGACTAGATATAGGTATGGGATGCTATTCACGTACATAGATTCAGTCTTGGTAAGGTGACAGCAGGCTCTCCAGGGGTATGACATGTCAACTGACCCATAAAGAACAAATAGAAATGATATGAAAAGAGAAAGGGATGAATGTTTCACTCAGAGAAAACACACTGTGCAAAAGCCCAGATGAGATAAACAATGCATGCAATAACCTTTATGAGTCTCAGAAACATTGGGTTAAGCAAACAATAAAAGAAAACAAACAAAAAAGAAAACAAAAGACAGACTTAAAAGGATATGTGGTATGAGTGCATTTACATAAAATTCTAAAACATGAATCTATGGTGATGAACAATATGAAAAGATATGACACTGAAAGATGAACTCCCCAGATTGGAAGGTGCCGAATATGCTACTGGAGAACAGTGGAGAAATGACTCCAGAAAGAATGAAGAGACAGAGCCAAAGTGAAAACAACACCCAGTTGTGGATTTCCAATGCTGTAAAGAACAATATTGCATAGGAACCTAGTCTATGAATCAAGGTAAATTGAAAGTGGTCAAACAGGAGATGGCAAGAGTGAATATTGACATTTTATGAATCAGTGAACTAAAACAGACTGGAATGGGCGAATTTAACTCAGATGACCATTATATCTACTACTGTGGGCAAAAATCCCTTAGAAGAAATGGAGTAGCCTTCATAGTCAACAAAAGAGTCCAAAATGTAGTACTTGGATGCAATTTCAAAAATGACAGAATGATCTCTGTTAGTTTCCAAGGCAAACAATTCAATATCACAATAATCCAAGTCTATGCCCCAACCAGTAATGCTAAAGGAGCTGAAGTTGAATGGTTCTATGAAGACTTACAAGACCTTCTAGAACTAACACCCAAAAGAGATGTCCTTTTCATTTGAGGGGACTGGAATGCAAAAGTAGAAGTCAAGAGATACCTGGAGTAACAGACAAGTTTGACCTTGGAGTACAGAATGAAGCAGGGCAAAGGCTAACAGAGTTTTGCCAAGAGAACACACTGATTATAGAAAACACCCTATTCCAACAACACAGGGATGACTCTACACATGGACATCACCAGATGGTCAATACCGAAATCAGACTGATTATATTCTCTGCAGCCAAAGATGGAATCAGCAAAAACTGTGGTGCTGGAGAAGACTCTTGAGAGTCCCTTGGATTGTAAGATCAAATCAGTCAATCATCAAGGAAATCAGTCCTGAATATTCATTGGAAGGAGTGATGCTGAAGCTGAAGCTCCAATACTTTGGCCACCTGATCTGAAGAGCTGACTCATTGGAAAAAAACCCTGATGCTGGGAAAGACTGAAGGCAGAAGGAGAAGGGGACGACAAATTGTGAGATGGTTGGATGGCATCACTGACTCGATGGACATAAATTTAAGCAGGCTCCAGGAGTTGGTAATGGACAAGGAAGCCTGGTGTGCTGCAGTCCATGGGGTCGTAAAGAGTCAGACATGACTAAGCAACCGAACTGAACTGATGGTGATGAAAATCAGAACAGAGACATCTTTCTGGGGACATGGAAATATTCTCTATATTGGAAACATTCTATATCTGTGGGTTACATAAGTTTCTGAATTTCTAAAAATTATACTGAAGTGTGAATACTTCAGTGCACAAGAACTACATCTCAAAAAATAAAAACAGAAAATTTGGACTGTTTACAGTGTGTAGAAAACAATCATCCAGGAATTTAAGTGACATATTGCAATTTGTGTTCAGTTCAGTTCAGTTGCTCAGTTGTGTCTAAACCTTTGTGACCCCATGGACTGCAGCATGCCAGGCCTCCCTGTCCATCACCAACTCCTGGAGTTTAGTCAATCTCATATCTATTGAGTCAGTGATACCATCCAACCATCTCATCCTCTGTTATCCCCTTTTCCTCCTGCCTTCAATCTTTCCCAGCAACAGGGACTTTTCCAACGAGTCAGTTCTTCGCATCAGGTAGCCAAAGTACTGGAGTTTCAGCTTCAGCATCAGTCCTTCCAATGAATATTCAGGACTGATTTCCTTTAGGATGGACTGGCTGGATCTCCTTGCAGTCCAAGGGACTCTCAAGAGTCTTCTCCAACACCACAGTTCAAAAGCATCAATTCTTTGGCACTCAGCTTTCTTTATAGTTCAACTCTCAAAGTCATTAGCACAATTCTGATTTTAAAATTTATGTTTATAAATATGACATCAAAATAATCTTGCAACTTAAAAACAGGGTCATACATCTATGCAATCAGGATGTTGATTTTCTTCTCACATGAAATCTTCTGAACTTGGCACTATTGTTGTTGCTATTATTACTATTATTCTGATTTTATAGATAAAGTTTAGCGAAGTTACTAGGACAAAGTCCTATAGGAAATGAGGACCCAAACTCAAGTTTTTTTTTTTTTTTTTATTCTAAATTCTTTACTCTTCTCCCTTGAAACTTCTGAAGAGGATAGCTGGATCTGGTATAAACCAAAGTAACACGATATATAAATAGACACATTATCCACACACATTTTTTTAAATGAAGTAATATTATCTAAAAATGTCTCCATCAATTCTTTCTATAGCCTGATAGTATTTTCTCTTTCTTTTGTCTGGTTATCATGTTCCTACTGCTTGGGCCAGAAGAGTGAAGCAGATTAAGGGCAGAAAGGAATACCAGAGGCAAAGGGGAAATCCACCTTGACTGAGAGGGGACATGGGGCATACTTCCAGGGCTGGACCAAGTCCAGGAGCAGCCATCATAAACATGTGAAGGGGTTCATGGGAAGGTGGGGTGAGGTGTGATGCCTCACATGTTCATCACCCATGCCCACCGGACAGAGTTTCCCTCATCCACTCTCCAAGGTCCACCTTACACAATGAGGCCTTCCATGGACAATTCTCTTCCCTTTCCCTCAGTGAGAATAAATCTGAGGGGCCAGGATGACAATGGAAAAAGAGTTTGGGCTAACGTCATTTAGATCTAAATTCTAGTTCTGATTTTTATAGGACCTTGGGATGGGACTACAGATACTTCAACCATTTTTTAAGTCATTGTTGTAAGATAATAACTTAATACAAGTTGCTTTGTAAACAATAAAGCAAACCAAAGTGTGTTGTGAGTTGGAAGCTACAAGGAATCTAATCTTTTGTTAATTGTTTTGTTTTCAAATGTAAACATGGTGGAGGAAATTTCATCCTCCCTTAACTACATTTCCATGTGCCATCTATTAAAGGAGGATAAACACGGCCATGTCCGTCTCACCCTTCTGGGCACTGAGGCTGCTGGGCTGTGCTGCACTCTTCTTCCACCCATGGGGTTTCTCCTGAAAAGCATAAGATCAACATCTTTAGACAAGAAAGAGAAACCAACATTCAATGGATACAATCTTTCCAAATGACTTAATTCATGCTACTCCAATGACGAAATTTATACAGAACGTGTTAAATGCTAGTTCACATGTTGGCAAGGTCAGTGCCTATAGCGATTTGCACAGATCAGCAATCTATACTAACTACCAAAAAGCACATCTTTACCAAGAAAACAAAGGGAATTCTTTTAGCTGGAAAGGAACAATTTCTTCTTTCTTTTCTTTTTTTTTCAAATGTTTTTTCCCTCAAAGACAATGCTTTCCCAACCACTAGGAAAAAATGAGTTTAATAAATGAAAGTGTTAATCACTCAGTTGTGTCTGGCTCTTTGCAACCCCATGGAATCCACCAGGCTCCTCTGTCCATGGGGTTTCACAGGAAAGAATATGGGAATGAATTGCCACTCCCTTCTCCAGGGGATATTCCCGACCCAGGGATCAAACCTGGGTTTCCTGCACCGCAGGCAAATTCTTCACCAACTGAGCTACCAGGGGCCCTTTAATTGACATAGGTATATAGTCTAAAGAAAAATGAAAAGAAAGCATGAATAAAGGAGAAATAACCAAGGAGAATAATTGATACTGATATTAAATGGGAAAATTTTAACAAATTTTTAAGATTATAACTTAAAAATTCTCACGCCATGGATGTTTCTGTTTATAGACCATTTCAGCTCATTAATGAAGTAGAAATGATCTAATATGAATGCCATTATTTGCAACTCCTAATGGACTATAGTCCATGGGGTCACAAAGAGTTGAACACAACTTAGCAACTCAGCACACATGCAGTGGAGCTATGCAATCATCATACATGCCTAACATGACCAAAATAACCCCAAACAGACAGATATGCCTCTTGATGAAAGTAACACCACTACATGTGAAGAATGCATGATAGATAGATAGATAGGTAGACACTTGAATCTGAACAGTCCTCTAATTCTAACTACCAGTTTGCAGGAAATATGGGAGAAGACAAAATGCTTAAGTCACAGAAGATCCAATCTACACATCCCAGACTGGAAAATTATACAGAATAAATGACTCCATTTATCTAACATATAAATTGCAGGAGAGAAAGTAAAGGAAGGGAGAACCTACTTTTAAAGCACTTGAAATATATCAGCCAACTGAAATGTCTGAAATCTCTTTGGATATTACTTGAAACAAATATTTTTCAATATCATGAAACAGAAAAATCTGAACACAGATGATAAATATTATAATTTCTGAAGACATTTTTAGATATATTGATGGTATTCTAATTTTGTTAAATGTTCATTTCTTTTAGATACATGCTAAAAATATTTATAGATGAATGATATGAACATTAGGATTTCCTTTGATGTAATCTAAAATTTTCAAAGCTAGGTTGGGGGTATTTTATTAAGAAAAAACTCCAAAACTTGAAGATGAGCAAAAAGAGAACTGGTAATTAGACTTCCTTTTAGTGTCATGCTGGTAATTATTATAATCTTAACAACCCCTCTCTGGACTGTCTAATTGCCTGGAAGTGTATACCTTTATCTAGCTTATCTTTCGCTATTTATTTTATACCTTAGTAAGGATAGCATTTTGGAGGAGGAAATCGCAACCCACTCCAGTGTGCTTGCTGAGAAAATCCTGTGGACAGCAGAGCCTAGTGGAGCCTGGTGGGCTAAAGTTCGTGGGGTCGCAGAGTCGGACAGGACTGAGTGCCTGAGTACACACACAAGCATTCATGTAATCAGTAGAAAACTAGTAACATTGTAACTGATTCTTGTCTGATAGCAGGTAAATTGTCCTGTAACAAAGCAAATCATTTGTGTCCCACCAAAAATTACATCTTTAGTGATTTTGTTCCAACACACTTTCAGTTCTATGTATACTTAGTCTCTGATCCTCTGAACCAGCTTAAGACTCCAGTCGGCTATCTCCTTAAAGAGTTAATGACTCTTTGATATACTGGCTTTGTATTTATTAGAGTCATATTTTTATCTTTTTGAAAATTTCACTGTGTCAGCATGAGGCAAGATTGGTCATGAGTATATCATTGCTGAAGAAAGGTGACGGACCTACAGTAAAAACATACTGTTCTCTTCCATCTATACATTAGAAATTAACCTTTTTTTTCAAAATTCTAAACTTAAAATATAAAAGTAACTAGCTGGTTTCTTGCACAAAAATTATTCAAATTCCCTCCAACTCCTGCCCGGAGACACAATTTTGGCAAGAATCATTTACATATGTGAAGTGTTGAATTTTTAGAGTGAGAAAACACCTTTGTTTAAAAAATAAACTGAAATGATTCAGGGAACACTATCAAAGTAATTAATTAGTAATTATTAATTAGTAATTAGGGTAAACTTCAACATTGCCTATAACAATTGCTTTTGTTTTTCCTAAATTCAAGAAACACTGTGCAATGAATTCAGTGAGAAAATTTACCACATGACCAGAGACTCACTATTGAGATAAAAAAATAAGAGTTATAAAATTAGGGTAGAAGGCAGGAGACTAGACAGGTCAGAGGCAGTATGGTCAGTGAAAGCAAACTGGAAACTATACTTGCTTTGTGAATTTAGATGGATTTTTAATGACACAATATTCACTGTTAAGTACCAATTATTATTTAAAAACAGACTTACAATTTGGAGCTTTTACTTTCCTTTCTGATTGCCCTTCTTAGCTGATTTTCAATTATATTTTGCATAAAAACTGATTTGTCCATTAGTGCAAAACCTATTTTCTACTAAGGGATAATAATGTTTCTACTATAACATTTTCTTCCTATTAAAAAAAATCAAAATTCAATTTAATCTCTTTTGTCTAAAGATATTACACATGTTGATTATGAGAAGTGTTAACAGCAATTGCTTCAGCAAAACTTGAAGCAATTTTGTTGCTAAATGTGTATGTGCACTTTTCTTAAGTCTCATCAGATATTCAGAGAGATTGGTGATTTTTTTTAAAAAATCTGCACCCCTAAAGTAGCAAAGCAAGTGAAATCAGGCATTGATAAACCTGGATTCTCATCTTGACTCTGCATGACCTCTTGCCAGTCCTAAATCAGCCATTAAACCAACCACTCAGGACATAGTTGTTTCAACAATCCTATTGGTTTAACCAACTGCTATTTGGGCCAGAGAATCTCGTTTGCGATGTTTTAACTTTAAGATTTGCCATCCCATGTCTCAAACCACAAGGATGTCTGCCATAGTCATTGGACTGAAAAAGATCTTGCTCTACAGACAACATGGAATGTTGAGTTTTTTCTTCTATAATATCTATGCTATGAGCTAATTTTCTCTATCATACACAAAACACATTTCTTCTCACAGTAAACACATTGTGTCTTTTCATCCACAGAGAGTGGCTAAAAATTCTTTGACTGGTTTTAATATTTGCAGCCCAGGCCAGCTCTAGGGTCACTGAACTCATGGAGGCAAAGGGGCAACACCTGCTTACCTTGGCAAACACTCTTATAGTCAGCACAGCAGTCTTTCCTCTGTAAACAGTCATCTGAACAAGAGCAAAGGCTGGATTCCAATCTGGTCTCCCCACAGCGAAACTTATTGCATGTCCATATTTGAGCTGAAGAATTACGCAATTCAGTCTTTAGCATACAATTTCTTTTAAGCATCCAATACCAAAAATATAAACTTCATGCATTTCTTCTTGTATTATCATACAGTCAAGTTCTTAGTTTATCTGCATCCACAAGTGAAAATACATAACACAAATAAGGGGCAATCCACCACTTTTCCTCTTTTGGCATGGGTGGCAGAGAGGAATGTAGCTTTATAAGCTGTGTTTCTGGTCTACCTATCAGGTAGAGTTTGGAGAAACCGAACACCTGTCCTATTCCCACCCAAGGATAGAAGAACTACCAGCCTTGAGTGACCATTTCCACCCAAGAGCAGCCTGCCCAGCCTGATCTAAGGACCGATATCAAGGAAGAGGCAGTGGCAACAGAACAGGAACATGGTCAGGTCTGTAAGAACACAGGCAGCCAGGGTACATTCCAGCTGGCAGTGGGAGAATGGTAGATCAGCTCCCCAATGTGCCTCTGGTATTTTTCCAAGATAAGCACTTAATTCGAGATCAGTTTCAGTAAATCTAGAGGAGACTGCTTCCTAAAGGGCCACCTGCCAGGAAATGGTGATTGGCATTAATGTCAGCCCTATGATCAGACAAATGTATTGGCAAGGTGACAGCTGTATGTTTCAGTCATGCAGTATTCTTCATTCTTCATTATATATTATGTACTTAGAAAGAAAAGACTTTTAATAATGAATCAAAGGGAATACAGAGCTTATCCATACTGGGTTATCCTCTACCTTGAGCCCTTTTCAGAATAATGTAAGGAGCTCGACTGTTCTAATCTTCATTATCATTAAACCACTAGACACACTGCCACCACTTTCCTTGACTTCCTAGAAAATTAGATATTGCAAATTAAGCTGTCTCTTCCACCTCAAGAACAATGTTTCTCCCAATTAAAATGAATAAATTTTTTTTTGAAAAAGAACGATGTTTCTCAAGGTGTGTTCTATGGAGCACTGGCATCAGAATCACCAAGAATCACCAGCTTTCTATAGGAGTCTTATGCTCTCCAAGAATCACTAAAAATGAAATTAAATAAGATGACAAGCCATAGGAAAACTTGCCTTTGAAATGTGTATAATTTGACAGTATTTTATCCGCTGGAAACTGTTATTTCTCAACCTAAACTAAATAAAGTGTGAATTCTATCTTTAGAACACCGAAAAAAAGGACAGGCTAATACTAGATCCTGAATAAAAGGTATTATGGGCTGAATTGTGTCCCTTCCCCAAAATGCTGAAGTCATAACTCTCTTCCCCCATTACTACGAATGTGACCTTATTTAGAAAAGATTCTTTGCAGACAAATTAAAATGAGGTCATTAGCGTGGGTCCCAACCCAGTGTGACCGATATTCTTCTTGTAACAGGAGGAAATTTGGACATGAACACATGCAGAGGGAACACTGTGAAGAAACGGGGAGAAGGTCATCTGGAGATAAGGGCAGATTTTTGAGTTTTGCTGCCACAAGCCAAGGAACACCAAGGATGGCCAGCAACCTACCAAAACCTAGAAAAGAGGCAAGGAATGGATTCTCCCTCAGAATCTTGGAATGAACCAACCCTGTCAACACTTAGAACTTGGACTTCTAGTTTCCAGAACTTCTGCGGCTTAAGTCACTCAGTATGTGGGACTTTGTTATGTCAGTCCAAGCAAACTATTAACACAGAAGTGTCTGGTGAACATTGGCACATGCATTAATGATCATACAACCAACATGCTAATAAACTTGCTCTCAGAATTCGTACTTGATTGCACACAGGTGTCTTCAAAGTCCCAGCAGCAGTCGCCTCGGCCTTTACATCCAGCATCACAGCGGCAGCCCTCTAGTCCTTTATGTGAAGCATCAAAGCACTTTTTTCTGCAGCTGCCTGTAGGGCGAAGGGATTAAGGAATCAGTGCTCAGCAGTTTTCCAATGTCTGAAAGTTTGATGGTGGAAGCACAAGAAGTACCCAGCACAGATTATGACAGAAAAATAGATGAGTTTTATTGCATTATCTGACTCATGAGTGCAAAGTGATAAATAATGAGTAATACATAATAATTGGCTTTTCCCCAGGTCTCCAGAGAAGTCCCAGACTCAAAGACACCAGGGGCCATTAGAAGAGGGTAGGAGGGACAAACAGAGGTTAAATGCAGTGAAACTGGTTGAAAGTTTGGACCCCACCTCCCACTTCAGAATAGAAGGCTCATAATTTGGAAGAAAGTGGGAGGAGTTGCTTTCATCACAGAGGCAGCAGACATGGAGGACAGCCATAGTGAGAAAAAAGGATGAACAAGTCTTACTCTTCAGTGGAACAGATGGTCACCAGACTTTTGAGCATAGCAGGATAGCATCCAACATGAAGGATCAGGACAAACAAGAGATAAAGGGAAAACTTTTGAAGAGGAAATACTGCAAGGAGTAGAAGAGTTAAATACACACACACACACACACACACACACACACACACGCAATTGAGTGAGATGCTCAGAAAAGATATCACATTCATGAAATAAGAAGTAAACTAATTTTAAAAAGGAAAATCATGTTCAGGGTGCTCTTGGAAATAAGAAACGTGAGAGCAGTAATGAAAAATTCAGTGGTGGGGTGTGGTAGGCAGAATTACGGCTCTCAGGAAGATTCCCTCCCCTAATCCTCCAGTCTATGAATATATTGCCTTACATGGTAAAGGGGCTTTGCAAATGTAATTGAGTCTACTACTTAGTTGACCCTGAAACAGGGAGGTAGTACTGAAAAGTGAAAACAAAGAAAATAAAAATGATATTGTTAAAGAAATCATAATAAAATTTCCCAGAATTGAAGAGCAAACATTATTACATCAAAATTGTTCACCAAATTTTCATAGCAAAACTCATACCAAGGGATCAACAGAGTTAGAGAAATCTGGAAAGCTCCCAGAGAAAGAGCAGGAGAAATATATAAAGGATCTTAAGTCAGAATGATATCAGAAAAGCAACACTGGGAGAGGGCATAGGTCAAATGACATGTTGGATACACGCAATAAGTAGATAGGTGCATAAGAACAGGTGCAGGCATAGCAATTAGATAGCAACAAAGTTTAGTGAGAAAGTAAGGGGAAAGGTTTATATACCATTTACATAAAATGTCTTTACATTTTTACTTTCATTCTGCTCCTTTGAAACATTTTCTGCACTTGGCTTTTAGGACACAGCAATCACCTGGCTTCCCTCCCACATTCCTGTCCACTCTCTCCTAGTCTTCTTCTTTCATCTTCCAATCCTTTAAGGATGGCATACCCTGGTCACATTGCTTTAAATACCACATATGATGCTGGTATTCACCGTGTTGTATGTGCAGTCAGAACTTCCCCGAATGCCAGCCTTATATATCCAACTACTTTTTTACTTTTCTACTTGGACATCTGATAGATACGTCAAATTTCACGTATCCAAAACTGAGTTCCTGATTATTCCTCCCAAACCAACTCCTTCTACAGTCTTATCCAATCTCAATTATGGAAATTCCATATCAGGAGTTCATGCTGAAACCCTGAGGTCATTCTTGGCTATTCTATTTCTTACTCCATATTCAACCTGTTGATACAGTCTATCTACTACATCAAAAGATCTCCAGATCCAAATACTTCCCAGTTACAATGCTACCACCCTGGTCCAAGACATATGGCTCTTCTATATCATTGCAATAATTTTCTAACTTATCTCTCTACTTCTAGTATCACTCAGGCATTTATTCAGCAGCCTGAGTGATCACATAGAAAAGCAAACAGGGGGCAGTCCTAAGATGGTGAAGGAATAGGACAGGGAGACCACTTTCTCCCCCACAAATTCATCAAAAGAACATTTGAATGCTGAATGAATTCCACAAAACAACTTTGAATGCCCGCAGAGGACATCAGGCACCCAGAAAAGCAGCCCATTGTCTTCGAAAGGAAGTAAGAAAAAATATAAAAGATATAAAGAGAAACAAAAGAGGTAGGGATGGAGATCCATCCCAGGAAGGGAGTCTTAAAAAAGAGAGAAGTTTCCAAACACTAGGAAACACTCTCACTGCCGAGGCTGTGGTGAGCCTTGGAACCACAGAGGGCAACATAACTGGGAGGAAAAATAAATAAATCATGAAAACCCACAGATTACGTGCCCAGTGGTAACTCCCCCAGCGGAGAAGCAGTGCAGACGCCTGCATTTTCCCCTAGCAAGCGGGGCTAGGCAGGGAGGCGCGGGCTGCATTGCTTAGAGTAAGGACTGGGCCTGAATGCCCCGAGGGCAATCTGAGGGAACTAACTTGGGATAGCAAACCAGACTGTGGGATAGCTATCACAGTCCTAGCTACAAAGCCCTAACCTAAGACACCGCCAGGCCTGCTCACAGAACAAAGGACTGACTGGAGCTACGCGAAAAGCCCTAAGACACCATTAGGCCTGCTCACAGAACAAAGGAGTGACTAGAGCTATGCAAAAAGCCCTAACCTAAGACACCATTAGACCCGCTCACAGAGCACAGGACTGAGCAGAGCTAGCCCAGCCCATCCCCCTGTCTGGTGACAGGCAGGCGAGGGCAGCCAGAGCTGGAAAGGGGCAATCACAGCCCCAGAAAGGCATTATCTACCAAACTGCAAGCAGGCTTAGTTGCTAACCAAGACTTCTTGGGATTCTGGATGGTCAACATCCGCCTGAGAAGGTGCACCGGTTGTACACCCAGNACCTAGATGTCCATCCGCAGGCAAATGGATAAGAAAGCTGTGGTACATATAAACATGGAGTATTACTCAGCCATTAAAAAGAATACATTTGAATCAACTTTAGTGAGGTGGATGAAACTGGAGTAAAGTAAGCCAGAAAGAAAAACACCAATACAGTATATTAATGCATATATGTGGTATTTGGAAAGATGGTAATGATAATCCTGTATGCAAGACAGCAAAAGAGACACACATGTATAGAAGAGTCTTTTGGACTCAGTGGGAGAGGGAGAGGGTGCGATGATTTGGGAGAATGCATTGAAACATGTATAATATCATATGTGAAATGAAAATAATAACAAAAAAAGAAAACTACAAACCTTTTAAAACTAAAAAAAAGAAAAGAAAAGAAAAGAAAACAACAGCATGTCATTCCTTAAAACCTCCAATCAATCCCCATCACACTCAATGAAAGCTGAAGCCCATATTTTGACCTAACCAACCCCTCTATGATCTGACTCTTTGATCTCATTTTATGACTATCCTCCCTCTGGTCCTCTTAGTTCTAGCTCACTGATTCCTGTTATTCTTTAAATAGAACATGCCAGGCAAGAATAGCACTTGCTATTTTCTCTTGCCTAAAACGTTCTTTGCCAAAATATCCTTGCTTCTTCCCCATTCCTTTAGCTCTTTACTCAAAAGTTATTATATACGTCTTACCTTCCCTGACTCTATATTTCATGTTTCCCTTTTCAGTTTTATTTATTTCTTAGCACTTTCTCTATCATAATATATATAATATATATATTGCATATTTTTCCCCTGTCTGTATTCCATGCTAGAATGTAAACTCTTTGAAGGATTTTTGTCTGTTTCTTGTATCACTATATCCCCAGTAATTAGAACAGCACTGAGTACAGAGTCAGTGCTTATTTGTTGAAAACAAGTAAAAAAAGGAGGTGCACAAAAAAAATGATAAAATTGTCATTCAAACTAGAAAAACTAGTTTAAAAACTCGCACTTGAAAAAAATACTGCCTATGAAAAGTAGGTCAATTAGAGCAGAGAATGGTGAAAATGATCAAAAGTTGGGAATTATGAAACAAGAGTTGTGGTGGAAGAATGAGGGGGTGACTATGTTAAGGATGCTGGCAAAGAGGGATCAGAGTTAAATGCCAATCCCCTGGGCAAGAGGGTGAGGGGAAGGATGGCATATAAGCCCTGAGGGACCGAGATGAAAGGAAGAGAAGGAGGAACAATGACTCTGGGGAGCCTGTCAATAGCTGTACTAACATAAGGAAGGGATGGAAAGAGCTGGATTAATTCAAGATTTTGTTCAGAGGTTACTATTGCCTTTTGCGATTAAGTTATGTGATTTGTGGGAGGAAATAACCAAGAATTGATGCCCAATGGTATGCACTAACATCAGAAGAATACCACCAATAATACTGCCAACATTTGCTAGATCTAGGACTGATACTGCAGCTCAGAAACATAGCAGCAAAATGACCAGAAAAGACAGGTATTTTCCAGTCAATGTCCATCTCTCAGTTCCAATGTATCCCCATGTGATACTAGGGGAGCTGCGTGTCTGTAAATTAACTGAAAACATATTGGAAAATTGCCAGTTAACATCACCAAGGATCTCCTTGGTGAAGGAGCAATAAGACTATGAAGAAGCAATAAGACTTTCTCCACTGGAGTCAAATTAGAAAATTGGAAAATTGCCAGTTAACATCACCAAGGGTCTCCTTGGTGAAGAAGCAATAAGACTATGAAGAAGAAATAAGACTTTCTCCATTGGAGTCAAATTAGAAGCTGATCAACCAAATTAAAAAGGAGAATAAATTCTCTAACATTTGACCTCATACTGAGAGAGTCACTTCCTAGGCAGGTTGATAAAAAGTCTAGGGGTCCCCAAGGAGAGAGGGGTCTGGAGTGCTCAAGGAGGAAGAAAGGACAAACTTCTCTCCCCTCTACATTCCTTAGGATTTCATCACAATAATGTATCCCGCTTGAGGACAGTCTCTGGAAAAAACTTTCTGGCTAATCCTATTATCTTAAAATGTAAATTATGGGAGCAGGTCTAGTGAGGTCTTAACAACCTCTGGACATTCTTTTGATTCAAAGAGTTGACTCGTTGGAAAAGACTTTGATGCTGGGAAGGATTGGGGGCAGGAGGAGAAGGGGACTGCAGAGGATGAGATGGCTAGATGGCATCACTGACTCGATGGATGTGAATANCAACCTCTGGACATTCTTTTGATTCAAAGAGTTGACTCGTTGGAAAAGACTTTGATGCTGGGAAGGATTGGGGGCAGGAGGAGAAGGGGACTGCAGAGGATGAGATGGCTAGATGGCATCACTGACTCGATGGATGTGAATATGAGTAAACTCTGGGAGTTGGTGATGGACAGGGAGGCCTGGCGTGCTGTGATTCATGGGGTTGCAAAGAGTTGGACACGACTGAGTGACTGAACTGAACTGAATAACTAATTAGAGAGTATATAATCCCATTGCTAACACTAGCAAGGGAGTACTCTTTTTGCCCTCTTCTGATGTCTATGTCAGAAGCTTTCTCTATCTCCTTTATACCTTAATAAAACTTTATTACACAAAGCTCAGCGATCAAGCCTCGTCTCTGGCCCCGGATTGAATTCTTCTCCTCCGGAGACCAAGAATCCCAGCGTCTTTTTGTGTGTCAGCAACAACCTTTCAATACTTTCCCTGAGTAAAAGTGTCTAAACAATACATAGCAAGATTATAGTAAATGCAGATAAAGTGCAATTATAGACTCACTTATAAATGGTTTATTTACTCTTACGTACTCATACTGCTAAGTCGCTTCAGTCGTGTTCGACTGTGTGACCCCAGAGACAGCAGCCCACCAGGCTTCCCTGACCCTGGGATTCTCCAGACAAGAACACTGGAGTGGGTTGCCATTTCCTTCTCCAATGCGTGAAAGTGAAAAGTGAAAGTGAAGTCGCTCAGTCGTGCCTGACTCTTAGTGACCCCATGGACTACAGCCTACCAGGCTCCTCCATTCATGGGATTTTCCAGGCAAGAGTACTGGAGTGGGTTGCCATTGCCTTCTCCGTTACATACTAATAGGATATGGCAAAAGACATGTGAGGTGTTTTTGATATTTTGAGCCATGAATCTATTTTTTCTCTGCATCTAATGACAAAAATAATAATAATAATAATTGTGAAGCTCTTACTGTGCACTCTATTTCAGGAAAGTGGCACTGCCTAACCAAGAAATAACTAGATATCAAGGATAGGGTAATATTAACGAGATGTCAAGTACAAATGTGGTGGCTAGAGGTCCTGGGAGTAAAGCAACTAAGACTTTCAAGCCCAAGTTTATCATCTGGTATTAATGATAGAGTAGGAGTAGGGAGAGAAGGAACCTTTGATCCAGTTACTAAAGTCCTCTAGAAAGGTGATGAAAAGTAAATGGGGAAAAACTGGAATGATATGAATCTCAAAGAAGAAAGGTCAAAGATGCGGTCAAAGGGGAAAGACCAGAAGTGGCAATGGATAGTGCTAACCACACAAAAATGGGGTATGGGAGAAAGAGGAGCCTAGGAGGGGGAGAGCTACATGCAGGAGAGAGGAGGCAAGTCCAAGTTCTAATAGTGAAGGTGAGGAGAAAGAAGAAGGAAAAAAACATTCTGAGGAAATGCTGAGGGGTGTACCTTGCTCTTCTTGTCGTCTGAGTCCAGCCACCAGGCCTAGTGCAAGTGACACAGCCACCAACAAAATGAGAAGGACCTGTTTTAAAATTTTTAAAAGTGTGATCTTTATAAGTCCATTAAAATATACAAAAATCCAGATACCCCGTCTCCCCCAGTGATTGTTATGGGAGCACAGTGTGCTAGCTTTTCGTAATACCAGAATTTAAATTACCATTGATTACAGATTTTAAATTCAAATACATTAATTCCAGTTGGTTTAACCCCAAATTGAGTTAAAGTAAAAGCGAAACCAAGGGGGCCAATTATCTTTGCACATTTCCCTTTCTTAACTAGATACATGTTTGGAGATCATTTATTTAAATGAATCATTTATTTTAGTCACTCAGTCCTGTCCAACTCTTTGCAATCCCATGGACTGTAGCCTACCAGGCTCCTCTTTCCAAGGAATTCTACAAGCAAGAATACTGGAGTAGGTTGCCATTCTCTTCGCCAGAGGGTTTTCCCAACTCAAGGATCAAACTCTGGTCTCCAGCATTGTGGGCAGATTCTTTACCTTCTGAGCCACAAAGGAAGTCTTTTTTATTTAAAAGTATCCCAAAACTCTGAAATCATGAACTACCTCATTTCCAGGAAACAGGGTTTCTGATCATGAGAAAATAGTGAAGATAGTTCAGTTCAGTCACTCAGTCGTGTCCGACTCTTTGCGACCCCATGAATCGCAGCATGTCAGGCCTCCCTGTCCACCACCAACTCCTGAGTCCACCCAAATCCATGTCAATTAAGTCAGTGATGCCATCCAACCATCTTATCCTCTGTCGTCCCCTTCTCCTCCTGCCCTCAGTCTTTCCCAGCATCAGGGTATTTTCCAGTGAGTCAGCTCTTCACATCAGGTGACTAAAGTATTGGAGTTTCAGCTTCAACATCAGTCCTTCCAATGAACACCCAGGACTGATCTCCTTTAGGATGGACTGGTTGGATCTCCTTGCAGTCCAAGGGACTCTCAAGAGTCTTCTCCAACACCACACTTCAAAAGCATCAATTCTTCGGCACTCAGCTTTCTTCACAGTCAACTCTCACATCCATACAAGACCACTGGAAAAACCATAGCCTTGACTAGATGGACCTTTATTGACAAAGTAATGTCTCTGCTTTTTAATATGCTCTCTAGGTTGGTCATAACTTTCCTTCCAAGGAGTAAGTGTCTTTTAATTTCATGGCTGCAGTCACCATCTGCAGTGATTTTGGAGCCCAGAAAAATAAGGTCAGTCAGTGTTTCCACTGTTTCCCCATCTATTTCCAATGAAGTGAGGAATTGAGGGCAGGAGGAGAAGGGGACGACAGAGGATGAGATGGCTGGATGGCATCACTGACTCGATGGACATGAGTTTCAGTGAACTCTGGGAGTTGGTGATGGACATGGATGCCTGGCGTGCTGCAATTCATAGGGTTGCAAAGCGTCAGATACGACTGAGTGACTGAACTGAACTGAACTGAACTGATGTGACCAGATGCCATGATCTTAGTTTTCTGAACGTTGAGCTTTAAGCCAACTTTTTCACTCTCCTCTAAAGATATTTAACATATAAAAATATAATCTCCAAACTATTAACTAGCAAGTTATCTGCTTTGATCTGCATAGCAAACAAATGTTTTAGGGTAATCTGGAAGTCATTGACTAAAGATTGTGTATATAATTGTTATCACCATGCTGACAAAGCTCTTCAGTGCAATGGACTTCATACTATGACGGAAATTAAACTGTGATATAAATTAAAGAGAATTCTTTTCACTGACCTCTTTCCCCATCAAGTCCAATGATAAGTATCCTGGATGATAGAGCTTGAACACACAGTTTACTTAAGTAATTAATTAGGTACACGGATTAGTTATATCAACTACAGAATAGCGTCCTTGGTGGCTCAGACGATAAACAATCTGCCTGCAATGCGGGAGACCCAGGTTTGATCCCTGGATTGGGAAGATTCCCCTGGAGAAGGAAATAGTAGCCCGCTCCAGCCTTCTGGCCTGGAGAATTTCATGGTCAGAGGAGCCTGATGGGCTACAGTCCACAGGAATCACAAAGACTGAGCAACTAACACTTACACTTTCACAAACTGGCATTTGTCAAGATCATTGCCAGCGACTGAACAACAAGAGCATGTGCCATCTGACTCTGGGAGGGTGAACCCTGCTGCAGCTGTTGACCTTTAACACCCCCTGAGGGAATTCAAGGTAGAGTGAGGTACTCCGTGCTCCAGAGAATCTGGTGGAGCAGGTCTTTAGATAGCTAGCTAGTTTCAGAAACTGATTTCAGGATTCCAATCCCTGCATCTCTTCATATCTAGAAAAACACTAAATCTCTTCACGATGAGATGCGTTCCTTATGACTAACAGAAAATCTTTTGTAAAATGAGTGCTTAGTAGCATTGAACTTCTCCTTCCATTCATGAAGGTGAAAGAGGAGAGTGAAAAAGATGGCTTAAACTCAACATTCAAAAAACTAGGATTATGACATCTGGCCCCATCACTTCATGGCAAATAGATGGGGGAAAAGTGGAAACAGTGAGAGATTTTATTTTCAATCACTGCAAAGGGTGACTGCAGCCATGAAACTAAAGGACATTTGCTCCTTAGAAGAAAAGCTATGACAAACCTAGACAGCATATTAAAATGCAGAGACATGACGTTGCTGACAAAAGTCCACATAGTCAAAGCTATGCTTTTTCCAGTAGTCATACTGCTTGGATAGAGAAGGAAATGGCAACCCACTCCAGTGTTCTTGCCTGGAGAATCCCAGGGACAGGGGAGCCTGGTGGGCTGCCGTCTATGGGGTCGCACAGAGTCAGGCATGACTGAAGCGACTTAGCAGCGGCATGCTGCTTGGAAGAAAAGCTGTGATAAACTTAGCATATTAAAAAGTAGAGACATCACTTTGCTGACAAAGGTCCATAAGTCAAAGCTATGTCATGTATAGATGTGAGAGTTGGACCATAAAGAAGGCTGAGTGCTCAAAAATTGATGCTTTCAAACAGTGATGCTGGAGAAGACTCTTGAAGAATTCCTTGGACAGCAAGGAAATCAAACCAGTCAATCCTAAAGGAAATCAGCCCTGAATATTCACTGGAAGGACTGATGCTGAAGGAAGATGAAGCTCCAATACCTTGGCCATCTGATGCAAAGTGCAGATTCATTGGAAAAGACTCTGATGCTGGAAAAGATTGAGGACAGGAAAAGGGGGCAACAGAGAATGAGATGGTGGATGGTATCACCAACTCAAACTCAGATATGAGTTTGAGAAAACTCAGAGAGATGGAGAAGGACAGGAAAGCCTGGCATGCTGCAGTACATGGGGAGCAAAGAATTGGACTTGACTGAGTGACTGAATAACAACAACCCCCTTCACCAAATTCTTTTATATTGACTTTCCCCCACTGCCTCTTTGGAGCTATCTCTCAGAGCTATCTGAGATTCTTTCTACTGGGCTGCAGCCCTCATTTTGTACCAAATAAAACTTACCTTGCAACTCTCAAGTTGTGTATTTTCTTAGTTGAAATTAGGAAAGTATTTTATAATGTCAATGAAATTTGTTATTTTTTTAAAAATCACTTTAATGAAAGAAAAAAAAAACAGTATCAAAATTTGCTTTTGATAATAAAGACCCTACATAAGGTATAGATTTGTTTGTTTGTTTGCCTTTTGGAAATCAACTAAAAATTAACACATCTAACTTTTAAAATGGAAGTGAATTCAAGGATGGGGAAACGTGTTAAATACTATGAAAACAATGCTCATATGAAGTTTCAAAGTTAGTGCAAGGTCAGGGACCTCCAACAGGTGTTCATTCAGTAGAGAAGATGAAGAAGAACAGTGAACATAAACAGTTATTAAATAACACCATTAGCACTTTCCCCCTTATTTTCATTCTCAAAAGCCACAGATTTAGATTAAGCCTAAAATGTTACAGAGCAAAAATGCACCGGGACACTTTCCTATGATGAACCTCAGGAGTCAGAGTCAGCTACATTGCAGTTTACACCTTATTTTTGGTTCTTTTACCATTCAAACTTGCTGGAAAAATAAGCGACATCTAGTGACTTCACTTTCACTTTTCACTTTCATGCATTGGAGAAGGAAATGGCAACCCACTCCAGTGTTCTTGCCTGGAGAATCCCAGGAATGGCCGAGCTTGGTGGGCTGCCGTCTATGGGGTCGCACAGAGTCAAACACGACTGAAGCGACTTAGCAGCAGCAGCAGCATCTTATGCTATTGTAGAGGGGAGTACTCTGAACTCCAAATATTACTGAGAAATCAACATTTGATTTTAGCTTGACTGAATAAAGAATGCTAGAAACACAGATACATTTTAAATTTCTTAATACAACTTTTATTAAAATCTAGAAATAGTACGGTTGAAACTATGATTTTAAAATATTGAGCTTCTATTTATGTGTACTGATAAACCATTAAAAGGATACAAAGAAGGGAAATATATGATGAACAAGATTTGCTCTCAAGGAATTGATAATTCCCTGAATTTATAAGATAGGATAAGTATGATAAATGGCATAAGAGCTAAAAGTTCCCAGAATAAAAAAATGTCAAAATTCCCAGGGGAAAAAAAAAAAAGGAATATCTTGAGAGTTCCCTTAGTTATAGTTATTGAGCTCAACACTTATACACATTGTTTCACTTACACTTCCAAACAATGCTTGCATGAAAGAGAAAATGGTGACGGCATTAAGTAAAGGTGGGAATCTAGGAGAAAACTGCAGCAGAATAGTTGTGAGAAAATCATGCAAATGATTTTGACTGTAAGGTAGATGCTGGAGGAAAGGCAAGCAGGCACTTGCTAATTTAGGACTGAAAGTCAGAGGTGAGAACTAGCGGCTTATGCGGAATTCGTGGTGGAGAATACACTCTTAAATTCATGAATAAGGTTAGAGTCCCTAAAGAAAAGATCTTCACACAGTGTTTGGTGAAATGCCCAAAGAGAAGAAAGATAAATAAACAAATAATTTAGATAAGGAGAAAAGTGATAAAAACAGGAATTTCAATGTCATCATGAAAGCAAGGGGAGAGAATTCAAAATAAGAAATTACTTCACAATATCTGTGTACCGTTGTTATGGAGACTTAGCAAGGAGAAGGACACGGGAGAAGGAATGACTTTTGAGGAGGCAACTTCAGTGCAGTAAAAAAAAAAAAAAAGAAAGAAAGAAAAGAAAACCCTAAAACTAGAGAATAAAAAACGGTTGGCTGGTGAGAAAACTGAGGCAATGAAGAGAGTTGGAAGTTTGATGGTAAAAGGAAAAGACAACATATTAAAATCAAGGAAAGTTTCTGTTTTAGGACAGAGGAGATCTTACGGAACAAAAGGACAAGAAAGAGAAAAAAGGCGAAAGAGACCATCCCTAAGAGTGAAGTTAAATGGCACAAAATCAGGAATTGAAAAAAGAATTAAAGACACTGATTTTCATTCCTCGCCCTCTGGTCTTAACATACTGAGGCACACAGGTGACTTGGGAGATAATTATAATTATAATCATGGTAAAATCAGTGCTGCTAAGGATTTTGCCACAGATCCCAGTTTTTTAGATTGACCAAATATTAATTTGTTGCTACGCAAATTTCTTATTTGCAAAATGTGATTTAAATCCTTCACTTTACTTTAGCGTTGTCATCAGGGATAAAATTGAACACAGTTACTTAAAACTTCTTATTTAAATAGCAACACAAACAAATACAATCCGGACACGACTGAGCGACTGAACTGAACTGAGAGTCATACCCGTACCTTTTGCCACAAACTACAAAGGTGAAAATATTAAAATGTACTTACAATACAAATTATTTTGTACTTCTTAACAGTCTTTCTCTTAACAGTTCCTTCTGTTGATAAACTCAGTGTAGATTGCATTGTTCTGTTAGCTAAATAAACCTGTTCTACCAGAAGACAGTAGACTGATTTTCCTTTTTCTAGTCTGGCAAAGAGAAACTGCATGAATTACATCACTGTGACTGGCTTTTAAATGTTTGAAAAGAACACAGCTCTTTAATGATTGGATAGTTAAGACAGTAAAAAAAAAAAAAGCTGTAATAACAATAGTGTCATGAGATGAAAGTTCATTTCCTGTACACTGTAGACAACTGTTCTTTTTGTCCTTTGAAAAAATCTAATTCAGGGTCTTGTGGATTTCTTTCCATGGACCACAATGAACCACCAGGTCTTTAGAAATTCAGAAATGCACAAAACCATATTTGAATATCTTTGGCAAATGGTTCTCTGTACTGGGTAAACTTCGAATTGCCCAAAGTAGCTCTTTAATTTTAATTTTTAAGTTATGAAGCCCAGGCTCCACATTGATTGAATTAAAATCTTCTGGAGTTTTGACAAAGGAAGCAGTATATTTAAGTATCCTTCCTAGTGATTTTTTTTCTAATGTAGCCAAGATTAGTCTAAACACTTTGCTTTGAGTCCTGTATGCACTTTTGAATTCTCTCCTGAAATTATTCACTCTGGATTCTAATCAAACTTGCCAATTGTACATGTGTGTGTGCTCAGTCGCTTCAGTTGTGTCCAATTCTGTGCAACCCTATGGTTCATAGCCCTCCAGGCTCATCTGTCCCTGTGATTCTCCAGGCAAGAATACTAGAGTGGTTGCCGTGCCTTTCTCCAGGGGATCTTCCTGACCCCGGTATAGAACCTCTGTCTCTTATGTCTCCTGCATTGGCAGGCAGGTTCTTTACAATTGATGCCACCTGGGAAGCCCCTACAGATAAAGCTAAGAGACCCGAGGGACTTGGTCATCTGCTCAGATCACCTTAGTGAGTGATCTCTCAGAAGTAGGATTCTGCCAGGTTCTCAGAAACCCACAGCGAGGTATTTTGTCGTTATTGTTGTGCTATGACATACTTATTATATAAAAGAAAGATTAAGCCTACATCACAATTGTCTCAAAAGCAGGATATTCCTAGGACTATAAATCCTATTCCTAGGACTTATGTACTCACCTAGTAATATAAGCCTTTGTTTTTTTTCTGGGTTTCTGGGGCTTCCCTGGTGGCTCAATTGGTAAAGAATCTGCCTGCAGTGCAGGAGACCTGAGTTCGATCCCTGGGTTGAGACGATTCCCTGGAGGAGGGCATAGTAAGCCATAGTAAGTATTCTTGCCTGGGAAATGCCATCGACAGAGTAACCTGGCAGGCTGCAGTCCACAGTGTCACAAGGAGTTGAATGACTGAGTGACTAAGCATATTTGCACTTAAGACTATCTAATCTCTTTGAGTCTGGTTCTCAGTGCTCTCACCTTTATCTTGCTCTCTGTTATAGTTTGCTTTTTATGTTAGCTTGGCTAGGCTATGGTAACCAGTTGTTCAATCTCCCACACTGCCAGAACACCCATTCTCCCTTCTTTCTCTCGTTTCCTAAGCCCCTTCAACCTTTAGAACACAAGACCAGACAAGGAAGTCAAGAGACCTCTGATAAAGTTTTATGTCTGTTTCAAAGTAAAGGACTCGGCATTGGAGTCTTCATTTTGTAAGCTGATCTCAGATTATCTCCATGCCTATAACTGTCGGATGTTATAATGGAGAAATATCTTAGGTCTTCAGAGCTTGACGGAAGTAAGCCTCAGAAAATCTACCTGGGGCATGTACAGATGTGTACAGTAGAGATATTGGCATTGCCTAACCTCTAGTCATATTTTCTGTTATAACATTTCCCCTAACTGAATCCTAAGCTCCTCTTTTGAGTCTCTCAAGTCCTGGAAACTTCCTAACAGTTCTCCTAAGCACTGGACATCAGCCAAATCCACATCTTCCATGCAGTTTAGACTTTGGACTAGACTGTGTCATCTGAACCTGCACTAACGTACTTGAATCTTGTATGCATGCATGCGTGCCTGCTCAGTCGTATCTGACTCTTTGCACCCATGGACTGTAGCCCACCAGACTTCTCTGTCCGTGGAACTGGAAGTCTCACTATTCTTTCTCCCTTCATTTTAGAATAATCTCCACCTTCCGGATTATGAAAACTTCACTCTGTGTGTTCTAAGGCGTAGAATCCTCGTATTCTAGAAGGCAGCTACCATTACATCCCCTACCAATCATAAATAATTTTTAAATTTTACAAGGTCCCTGCATGCACAGAATTCTGGGAATTTTCTAAAATCACAGTAAGCCCCCTGGTTAATGTGTTGGGAAAGCCCCAGGGGCCTGCCAACATCAACTGCCCTTCCTGGTTCTCCCACCTGAGCTTGGGTGGCAGTTGGACAAGCAAGACTGGGAAGGTTCAGAGAAACTAGGTACACTGAGTGTGGTGGAGGTGAGCTTTATATTAGACTCGGGTCCAACAACAGGAAAAGGTCCATCAAGATAGGGAGACTTCAAATAAAATAATAGCAGAGATGGATGGGCAGGTGGCCAAATTCAAGGAGGGCTTATTATGAAAAAATGCAGGAAAAGGCTAACCATATAGGCAAATGGGTTTAGGAAGCACAGATGCTAGCTTGTCCTTGGCAAGTGGAGTTCTAAAACTGGAGCTGAATCTAGAACAAGCTGTCCAGGTGGGAGTGGTGTTAGCAATGCCAAGCCAGGGCCAAGAGACAGCAGCATTTAAAAAGGGACAAGGCAAAATCTCACCATGGACTATAGGACCCAAGTTCTTGAAACGGAAATATTAATATAGTGACTGGGTTACTAGGTCTCCAAAAAAATGACTGAAAAAGTAGAATCCATACTCGTGGACTGATAGTATTTTGTATATCTATGTGTATGATAGGAGAAGGCAATGGCAACCCACTCCAGTACTCTTACCTGGAAAATCCCACGGGCAGAGGAACCTAGTAGGCTGCAGTCCATGAGGTCGCTACGAGTCAGACACAACTGAGTGACTTCACTGTTTTCACTTTCGTGCACTGGAGAGGGAAATGGCAACCCACTCCAATGTTCTTGCCTGGAGAATCCCAGGGATGGGGGAGCCTGGTGGGCTGCCGTCTATGGGGTCGCAGAGAGTCGGACACAACTAAAGTGACTTAGCAGCATGTGTATGATAAATTGCTTTTCAAGATGAAATACATAAAAACTCATGAAGAGTCAGCACAGATGAATACTGGAGATGAGAGTGAGAGTGTAGTTGCTCAGTTGTGTCCAGCTGTGACCCCACAGACTGTAGCTCTTAGGCTCTTCTGTCCATGGAACTCTCCAGGCAAGAGTATTGGAGTGGGTAGCCAATCTCTTCTCCAGGGAATCTTCCTGACCCAGGGATTGAACCCAGGTATCCTTCACGGTATGCAGATTCTTTACCGGTATGCAGATTCTTTACCATCTGAGTGACCAGGTAGAACAATTCTGAACCTCAATTAAATAAAATATTATCCTCCAACCCAAGAGGGGAAAAGCTCTATTTTATTTTCAATTTTATCAATAAAAATTTGCAAACTTTGTTTCCTCTTTTACTATTTAAGTGCACACATCTTTGATTTCATGCATATACCTACATAATACCTTTGGTTATGCATCTTGGACCACAAAGCTTAAAATATTCACGAACTGGTCCTCTGCAGTTCCAAAGTCTGGCACTAATGTACTTAACCATAGAAACCCATCACTTGAACAATTATTTTCATAGTCTTATCAATTGACTTCACAGTGAATAACTAAAAAATTAAAGGTTTAAATTCTGGACAACACAATAAACACTCTCGGTCTGAGTTAAAGTACCATTTGAATCAAAGCCTCTATAAACAGGTAAAATGATCCAGGACATGAGAATAGGCTATAAGGATCAGAATACTTCAGTCTGCAAAATCTTTGTGGTATGATTAAAAGAATAATAAATTTGGAGTCAAAAATTAGTTTGTGGCAAAAGAAAGAAGAAATGAAAAGATTTGAATTGGAAAAATTGAAATGTGAGTCTTTTGTAAATGAAATTCCAAGGCTGGATTTGGAGGCAGAGAGTAATAGGATAAAAGATTTGCCTGGGAATATTTTCCTGGTTCTAGAGAATGGACTACAGTGAGGAGAGATGAAGCCAGAAAGGCCAGGTAGGTATAGCTGTCACAGACCCAGTGCAATGATGTCAGAGGAGGGCTACGGAAATGAATATGTGCTGGATTTGAATATGAATATGAATATGAAGGCTGAGCTTGGGGACTGATTCTAAACTCAGATCACCCAAAGAAGAGTGGGATCAGGAGCAGAGAGAGGGCTATCAGGACAGTAGGCTAGTTCTCTGGGAAGATGACAAGCTAGGTTTTAGACCTAACAAAGTTGCGTTATTTATAGAACACATATTGAAATCTTCAGCATCAAAAGTAAAGAAAAATATCTTTTAATAAAAAGAAGGGTAAGAATGCCTCTACTGTATTTTTTTAAATATTACCTTATAATAAACAGTGTGTGCATGCTCAGTCACTCAGTTGTGTCCAACTCTGCGAGCCCATGGATTGCTGCTCATTGGGTTCCTCTGTCCATGGAATTTTCCAAACAAGAATACTGGAGTGGGTTGCCATTTCCTTCTCCAGGGGATTTTCACCAGCATTAACCCAGGGATTAAACCTGCATCTCCTGCATTGGCAGGCAGATTCTTTACGACTGAGCCATCTGGGAAGCCACATATAGTAAATATTATAACACAAATAATCTCTGTCAGGTAGCCAATATTGATACTTAGGATACATATAAGTTTTCTGTGGCTTTGTAGCAAATTAGGCCACATAATTTGCTAGCAAATTTTAGGCCACAGTATCATAAACTTAGTGGCCTAAAACAGCACAGATTTATTATTTTACAGTCCTCTTGGTTTAAAGTTCAAACGGGCTAAGTTCAAGATATCAGATGGGCTGGATTCCTTTCTGGAGCCTCCAGGGGACAATCTGTTCTATTGCCTTTTCTAGCTTTCAGGAGCCGCCTACACTCCTTGGGTCCCCTTTCTCCACTTTCTAGTTCAAAAACTTTGCATCTTCCTGACCATTCTTCCTTAGTTATATCTCCTATTGACTCTTCTCTTCAATTTATCTCTTCTGCTGTGAAGGGCCCTTGGATTACACTGGTCCTACCCAGATAATCCAGGATAGCCTCCTTATTGCAGGGTTTGCAGATTAGCAATCTTAATTCCATCTGTAAATTTCATTTCTCTTTGCTGTTAATTTAACATATCTTCAAGGGCTGGGGATTAGGACATTGACATTCTGCCTCAGTTCAGTTCAGTTCAGTCGCTCAGTTGTGTCCGACTCTTTGCAACCCCATGAATTGCACAACACCAAGCCTCCCTGTTTATTACCATCTCTCGGAGTTCACTCAGACTCACGTCCATCGAGTTCGTGATACCATCCAGCCATCTCATCCTCAGTCGTCCCCTTCTCCTCCTGCCCCCAATCCCTCCCAGCATCAGAGTCTTTTCCAATGAGTCAACTCTTCCCATCAGGTGAAGTACTGTAGTTTCAGCTTTAGCATCATTCCTTCCAAATAAATCCCAGGGTTGATCTCCTTCAGAAGGGACTGGTTGAATCTCCTTGCAGTCCAAGGGACTCTCAAGAGTCTTCTCCAACACCACANCCAGGAGGGTCTCAAGTGGGGTTCCCTTGCTGGAGAGATGGGATAAGGTGGGACCAGGCCCCTGAAACCAAGCGGTAGGAGTGGGCATGGGCAGGTTGGGTGGGTGGGCACTGTAGGGCATGGGTGGGGCTGGGCCTGGGCTCAGAGTGGCGCGGGTGGCGGGGCAGAGACAGGTTGGGCATGCTATAAAGGGGTTGAGTCCTCAATAGGGAACAAGGGTGCTGTTTAGTTTTTGCCAAGGACCGTGGGGTGGGGGTTGGGCAGCCCCCGCCCCTCCTTGGTGGGGCCAGGAGGCCTGGAAGAGCCAGCCAGCGGGGAGATGGTGGGTGTTCACACCTCGCTGGTGACCAACGAGTTCCAGGACATGGTCTTGGATGACATGTCATAGTCGCTGTCTGAGCGGTAGCGGAAGGACTCCCGGCGCTGGCTGGTGGCCACCCTGGCATGCAGCATGAGGCCCGGGCTCTCCTGCGAGTCCAGTGGGCTGTGGCCTGGCGACGGCGTCGGTCCATTCTCTGCCTCCAAGCTGTCAGCTTTGGTGATGGAAATTCGTGGAGGGATCAGCAGTGGCAGAGTGGTGGGGCGGGGAGGCAGAGGGACCCCAGGGTCCAAGGGCTCAGGCTCAGCCCAGCCTAGGCCTGAACCCGTGGAGAGGCGTCAGTGAGGGCGCAGGAGGTCAGCCCCCAGCATGTTGGCTCGCCTGGCTTGGGGGTTTCTCGAGACCTCTCGTCTCCGGTTCCGGCCATCGACGGGACACTGCAACTCCTCTTCATTTCGCCAAACTAGCGCGCCTCGGGTGCTTCATGTCATGCCCCAGCTAGTGCCTTCTTGCAGCAGGGCTGGGGAGGGGATGCCCCTCCCTCTCCGGCCTGGGGAGCGGGAGGGGACAGGGGTATCCAGACCCTTTGTTTGCGTGTGTGTGTGTGTGTGTGTGTGTGTGTGTGTGTGTGTGTAACAAATTTATAGTGTCTACTGAAGTCCAACTGTCACTACACCAGTACATCCTTCAACCCAGTGAGCATCTGAAAAAAATGGTTATGGGGGGGAAAGCAGTATTTTGGAAACTTTCACCCGCAATGGCGCAAAAGGAAGTATATTACATTATTGACAGGGTCTCATGAAGACACTTTAAAAATTGATGATGACTTTTCCCAGAAAGCTCCCAGGAGATGAAAAGGATCATGAATTTCAACCTAGAGGTTTTGTTTACTGGAACGGGCATCAAATAAAAGCTTGTTTACAATCAGAATGGGAAGAACCTTAACAGATATCATTGTTAATAACTAATCCATGCAGAGCCAGACTGAAAGACAATGATTCATGGATTCACATCTCTCATTTTAGAAAGGCTCCTCCACTTGAATGGTCTTTGACTCCTGTTTGTATACCTGACTTCAACTAAGACAAGCATCAGCAAGCTAGGGCGAGAAGACAACAACAGTAGCAAACCGACCCATCTACTCTCAGCCTCCAAAGATTCTAAGCTGTTTCATCTCCATTCTCAACTTCTAGGGTTTCCAGCTTTCCATTAGAATTGCTATACCAAACTCCAGTACTTCGGCTACCTCACGCGAAGAGTTGACTCATTGTTAAAGACTCTGATGCTGGGAAGGATTGGGGGCAGGAGGAGAAGGGGACGACCAAGGATAAGATGGCTTGATAGCATCATGGACTCAATGAACGTGAGTATGAGTGAACTCCGGAAGATGGTGGTGGACAGGGAGTCCTGGCGTTGTGCGATTCATGGGGTCGCGAAGAGTTGGACACAACTGAGCGACTGAACTGAATTCCTTAGGCAGGTAGGTGCTGGGGGCCAGCGTGAGGAACTCTGCCCATGGCAAAGGTCATGAGGAAGGAAGCTTGGCATATGCAAAGGCGTGATCAAGCCTCAGGAAACCCCCTGTCCCCTAGCATCTACCCCCAAAACCAGAGTACTTTACGGGGAGCTCTCCCCCATAACCATTTCTCTCGGAGGAGTTAACTTGCAGCTCCAAGTTAATAAAAATTCCTGGGTGTGACAAGAGTGTTTCAACTTATGAACTCTAAAGGTTCTCTGGTCTGCCTGATCAGGTTTGTCCGGCCGCATGTGATTGTTTACAACCCCCCAACTGTGAGAGGCACAGGATGCTTTAAAACTTTCTAAATACAGACTCTTGAGAAGTTAGAAGATCATCAGTATAGTATTAGTGGGTTGATTAGGAATTATATTGGTGAAGGGTTTTTTCATTTGTAGTCCCAATAATTACTGCTAATTCCCTGCCATGGGTGTGACAAGGGTGTCTCAGGTCAAACCTCTCTGCTGACAGACTAGCTTGTGTGACAACCTCTCAACCATAAACAGCACAGAGAGTTTGGAGTATTAGCATAGGGCTTTTCTCATTGTTGAGTCAATGATCCTGGCTGAATTCCCATCTGAAATGTGGGTACTCACCAAGCCTGCTAATTCTGCCTGGGCTCCTGAGATAGGACCGGGGAAGTCTCAGTGCCTCCTCTCCTGTGGGAGAATGAAAAGACGCCTGTGGCCTACATAGGTGGTGATTGGTATTCCATGTAAACCAGTTATTCAGCCTCTTTTTATCCACTAGTTTTCCTACTACACTATCCGTTTCTAATCTCTCTCTATATCTGTAATTAAATAAGTTTTTTCCAGGACGCCCAATCTGTCCCCACCTTCGAATCACCCTGGATCCACTGGGGCTGGACCCCGGCAGGTAGGTACACTCCCTAATCTTCAAATCTAAGGCAATATGTCTTCAAAATCAAATGGTTCTGTTTTATATCGTTGCATTTTGGGTTTTGTGTGTGTGTGTGTGTCGGCAGCGGGGGGATCTGGGAAGGTTTCTGTCTTCCTCAAAGTTCACTCGTTTATTCATACACCCAAAATGATGGTCTCAATAACTGCTGACTCAAACTACCCATCCTGGCTTTCAGAGCTCTCCAATTCTGAGACGTACTACTCTGGACTCATCCTCCAGGCAGACCCAACTATTTGCCTGAAGGCCGGCTCTAACAGTGATCTGGCCTTCTTTACAAAGACAACCTAGGTGATCTCACTTTGTCCAAGTCCTACTGGTCACCATAATCTCCTTTTCTGCCTTTGCTTGTTTCCTGAACTTTTGATGCATTTCCTGTTCCCAGTGCCAAGCCTCTACTTTGAACCAATTTAACCACATTGGTTTGACCACTAACACACTTCCTTGAGTACACTTTTATGTTCACCCTTTTGCTCCATCTGTTTTGGTCGGCTCCACATAAATTTTCTTTTTGCTAAAAAAGAAGAAAGCCTCTCTTTTCTTCTCAACCTCTCAACCTCACCACTATTTCCTCCCATGCTTGGATGCCCATGTCATTCCAGTCAAGTACCTACAAACTCTCCTGAGCCAACCCCCATCCACAACCTGGAGGACAAAGCATCACACCAAAAGCCTCAAAATCTAAAGGAAATTGCCCAGCTACATTTCAGAGTTGCTTAGAACTTGTGACCCCTTGATTTCTTTCCATTTTTCCCTTTGGACATGAGGATGTATATGCTAGGCTTGTCCTACCATTATGCTTTGGAAGCAGATAACTCGTTACCTGGTTTCACAGGTTTGCTGTTGTTGCTGTTCAGCTGCTCAGTCATGTCCAACTCTTTGCAACCCCGTGGAATGCAGCATTCCAGGCTTCCCTGTCCTTTACTATCTCATGGAGTTTGCTGAAACTCATGTCCCTTGAGTTGATGATGCCATCCAACCATCTCAACCTCTCTCACTCTCTTCTCCTCCTGCCTCAAACTTTTCCAGCATCAGGGTCTTTCCCAGTGAGTTGGCTCTTTGCATCAGATAGCCAAAGTATTGGAGTTTCATCTTTAGCATCAGTCCTTCCAGTGAATATTGAGAGTAGATCTTCTTTAGGATTAACTGGTTTGATCTTGCTGTCTAAGAGTCTCTCAAGAGTTTCCTCTAGCACTACAGTTCGAAAGCATCAATTCTTCAGCACTCAGCTTTCTTTATGTCCAACTATCACATCCCTACATGACTACTGGAAATACCTTAGCTTTGACTAGACAGACATTTGTCAGCAAAGTGATGTCTCTGCTTTTAACACACTGTCTAGGTTAGTCATAGCTTTTCTTCCAAGGTGCAAGCTTCTTTTAGTTTTATGGCTTTTTAATTTCACAGATTCATAGCTGGAAGGGAATATTGCCTTAGGATGCCTCACACCTCAATTCTGACCTATATCTGATTTAGATATTTAGACAAAATTTTGGACTTGGAGTTGATGCTAAAATGGCTAAGATTTGTGAGCTATTGTGATGAGTGAAATGTATTTTGCATACTACAAGGACAAGCATTTGGTGGCCCAGAGGAAATAGTTTTGAGGCTGAATTGTATGCCCCTCAAATACACATCTTCAAAACAATTTTATTTGGACATGGGGTCTTTAAAGAGGTAATTAAGTTAAAATAAGGTCATTGTGGTGGGCCCTGACCCAGTATGACTGGTGTACTTGTAAGAAGAGACATTAGCCACAAACACGCATGGTAGAGGACCATGTGAAGGCACAGGTAAGAGACAGCCACTCACAAACCAAGGAGAGAGGCCTCCAAAGAAACCAACCAACTGATATACCTATGAATTGTAAATATTTCTGATATGTTTATAAATATAAATAATGATATTAATGGATTTTGACTTATTGAGAAAAAAAGGAAATTTTGATCTCAAATTTTTACCAACTTGATCTCAGACTTCCAACCTCCAGAACTGTGAGAAAGTACCATTTTATTTTTTAAGCCACTCATTTCCGTTGCTATGGCAGCAAACTAACACACTCAGGATAACTCTTGAAGTTAGTCTCCAGCAGAAAATATGAATTCTTTACATCAGGTTTTTAGAAGTTCTTCAGTGCAGTTCAGTTCAGTCACTCAGTCGTGTCCGACTTCGTGACTCCATGGACTGCAGCATGCCAGGCCTCCCTGTCCATCACCAACTCCCAGAGTTTACTCAAACTCATGTCTATTGAGTCAGTGATGCCATCCAACCATCTCATCCTCTGTCATCCCCGTCTCCTCCTGCCTACAATCTTTCCCAGCATCAGGGTCTTTTCAAATGAGTCAGTTCTTCACATCAGGTGGCCATCAAGTATTGGAGTTTCAGCTTCAGCATCAGTCCTTCCAATGAATATTCAGGATTGATTTCCTTTAGGGTGGACTGGTTGGATCTCCTTACAGTCCAAGGGACTCTCAAGAGTCTTCTCCAATGCCACAGTTCAAAAGCATCAATTCTTTGACACCCAGCTTTCTTTATAGTCCAACTCTCACATCCATATGTGACTACTGGAAAAATCATAGCTTTGACTAGATGGACCTTTGTTGGCAAAGTAATGTTTCTGCTTTTTAATATGCTGTATAGGTTGGTCATAACTTTTCTTCCAAGGAGTAAGCATCTTTTAATTTCATGGCTGCAATCACCATCTGCAGTCATTTTGGAGCCCCCCAAAATAAAGTCTGACACTGTTTCCACTGTTTCC